>ML417404.1:1042-11561 GCA_005239525.1 Nicotiana knightiana | reverse complement strand
GAAGCATTATCCATTGAAACTGACATTATTTTATCTCTAATGCAAAAATATCTACAAATATCCATAACCGTGTTAGCAATAAACTTCCCTGTGTGACGTGAATTAATTACTCTATAAGCAATAATGCGCTTTTGCATTATCCAATCCTCATCAATCCAATGACTGGTAACAGTAAGATAATCACAGTCATTACCACTTTTATCAATATCAGTAGTAATAGCAACACGACAATTTATATGAGTAAATAAATAGCGCAAATATTATTCATATTCATGTTTATATTTATAAATATCGCTCTTTACGGTTGTGCGAGGCCATCCTTTATAAGTAGGATTAAAAACTTTTCTAATATAATGCACAAAGTGAGGGTTAGAAGGAAAACTATAGGGTAAACACATAACAGTAACCATTTTTGCCGATTCTTCACGATCTTTTCTTGGATCGTAATATATAATGCCACCGGTAACAGTGTTAATTCCCGGTTGAAATTGATTTGACCCGGTACTAGGGTCAACCTGACTAGGTACACTTGTCCCCTCGGCCACAACTTTTATTTGAAGAAATTTGACTTTATCTCTAGGGTGTTTCTTTATGTGTCTAGTCAATTTCCCGTACCCCCTTCCCCCCTCCCCATTCTCCAACAAATTTAAAAGCCAACTCTTCTCCACAAGTTTTTTATTTTTTTCTCTTAGTTGAATAAAAAATACCCAAACATGAGATGTTTCGCTCCGTTTAGAAGGTTGTCTAGAAAAAGTAGGGGCAATAACATGAGGTTCAGATGAGGCATCATTTGGGTTAACTTCAACAACATGACTAGTGGATGTATCGTCATCCGGTTGCGTTTCATCAAAATCTATATTTTCATCAATAGTTGGATTACCATAAAGAGCATTCATATATTCATGTTTTAATTGCTCACCTGGTGTAATGTCATGGTAAAATTGAGTATCGATAAATTGTAATAAAGTGTTATCGCTATCAAGAATAGCAAGGGTAGTACAGGTAAAGGTTTGGGTTGGGAAGCCAGGGGAAGTAGAGGAGTAACAGCTTGGCCACTAGATTCACCAATCTTGGATTTTTCCTTACTTTTAACAAATATTTTTTTTCAAAGAATAAGCCATATTAATTATAATTGTACAAAGTAAAACAACCAAAACTATAATATTAAAACTTAAGAGTTGGAACGAGTTTACCGAATTGACGAACAACTTATTGAAAGTTATATATCGTTGAAGACTTGAATAATTCAATTCACCAATTTGATAATTTTTCACAAGTTGCAACAATAAAGNTGGAGGAGTAACAATTTGGCCACTAGATTCACCAATCTTGGATATTTATAGTTGAGAATAGGAAAAAAGTGTAATTATAAAAAGTTTAGGGTTAAAATAAAGTTGGGGGTAAAATGGTTATTTTTCAAAGTGCCAAACGGCTATTTTTGCAGGGCAACGACTATATTTAAACCTTCCAACGATTGGAAATTTTTTCAGAATTTTTTTTTTAAAATTTAGCCGTTTGGCCCGTTTAGGCCAGGTTGAACCGGCCCACTTAGAAGCCGGCCTCGGGCTCGCAGGCTCATACTGGAGGATCGGTCCACATGGGCTCGTAGACCCAACTGGTCCCGGGCTTAAACGAGCCGTCCCGTTTAGGCCCACTACCCATATGGGCTCGTGAGCCTGGGTCAGGCCCGGGTCAGACCGGCCCACATTACAGCCTTAACTATACATTTATAACTTAAAAATCATTCTGGTTCTAAACCTATAAAATATCCAATAAAAAATATCACATAGCATTAAATTTAATTAAAAATTTAACAATAATGCCACATAAGCTTCAATAGACCATATCTAAGTTAGACTCATTTCTTCCTCAGTCCGATTTGACCTATAACCAAAATGGATTATTAATATTTGAACAATTAACTGGACTAGCACTTTGATTTTGTGGTTAATTTGTAGAAAAAGAAGTATAAGAAATTTTAATTTTTTTAGATATTTTGAATTTATTTAAGTTTTGGTTGTACATTTACGGTCAATGACACAATATATTGTCTATTTCTTTTGTCCAAACTATCGCTATAGTTTGTCTATGATTGCGATGTATATTGACAACCTCCACTATGCAATTTTATTGTGGGTGTTTTTTACTGAGCAACATTTTTATATGTAAGTATTGCTTAATAAGAAACATTTTTACTTTAATGGAATAGTAATTTGTGAAAATAGGTTCTTATTAGCATATTTTTCTTGTCTGTTAGTGATACATTTATATGTTGTCTGAGATTGATATGGTAGTATTTTAAGTTTTTAACTTCATAAAAAATTATAAAATGATACGAAGGATGCAAAAACTGATTCTGTGCTAGTTCTATTCATAGTTTTAATGAAATTATAGGTGGTGGTATTAAGATTATTACGTAACAAATAAAGTAAAATATTTTTAGCACAAAATAATTGTTCTCTCTTCTTTTCCTTCTAATGGTCAAAATATTAATACCCATTTGGGTTATGGGTCAAATCGATTGTGGATGAAATGGGTCTAAACTGGACATGGTCCATCTAAGATTATGTGGCACTATAATTAAATTTTTTAATTAAATTTAATGTCATGTTATATTTTAATACGATATTTTATAAATTATGAACTAGAATGACTTTTAAGTTACAAAGATAAAATTGAATGACTTTTAAGTAATGAAAAATAGATAAGTGATTTTTGTGAAATAAATGATAAGTTGGATGACCATAAGGCTGGCAGTTGGGCCGGGCCTGACCCGGGCCCGCGGCCCATGTGGGCTTGTGGGCTAAACGGGCCGGCCCGTGGCGGGTCCGGTCTAGACGGGCCTGTGAGCCCATATGGGGTGGTCCTGGGGGGAGGGACCGTGAGCCCGAGCCCGTTTAGCTCGGGACCGGCAGGCAGGCCTAGGCCGGTTCAAACGGGCCAAACGGGCCCAACAACTATTTTAAAAAAAAAAATTATTTAAAAAATGGCCAACGGTCAGAATTTTAAAATCTAGTCGTTGGCCCTTTAATTTTAGCCATTTGGCTTTTTAAAAAATAGCCATTTGGCCCCCAAACTTTGTTTTAACCCCAAACTTTTTATAATTACACCTTTTCCCTATTCTCAACTATAAATACCCCATCATTCTTTCATTTTTACTCACAAAATCATCAATCTCTCTCAATCTCTCTCTAATTTTCTTCTATAATTGCTTACTTTATTATTACAATTTGTGAAAAATTGTGAAGTTGGTGAATTGAAGTATTCAAGTCTTCAACATTATACAATTTTCAAGAAGTTGTTCGTCAATTCGATAAACTCGTTCCAACTCTTAAGTTTTAATATTATAATTTTGTTTGTTTAATTTGTTTTCCTTATAATTAATATGGACTTTTCTTTGAAAAAATGTTTGGTGGTAATCTAGTAGGCAAGCTACTACTACTCCCCCGGCTCCGACTACCCGACCTAGACCTGTTGCCCGTCCTCCTCCACCTGTTATTCATGATAGTGATAACCCTTGTTTTCAATTTACCGATAGTCAATTTATACATGATCTTACACCAGGTTCACAATTAAATGATGAATATATAAATTCTCTTTATGGTATTCGAGAGGAAAATATTGATTTAGATGAAACGCAATCGGATTTAGATGACACACCTACTAGTCCTGTTGCTAACCAAACTGATAATTATCCAAATGATGCCCCGACTGACCCTCCTGTAGTAACCTCTACTCTTAATAGGAAACCTTCTAAATGGTCCGAAACATCTCTTGTTTGGCACTTTTTTACTCAACTAAGAGATCAAAATAAGGCTAAGTGTAAAACTTGTGGCGTCTTGATGTCTCATAAATTTACTGGAGACCGTGGCGGTACGGGTAGTTTGACCAGACACATAATGAAACACCCTAATGATAAAACTAGATTACTTCAAATGAAAGCTAGGCAAGAGGGGACAAGTGTAGGTACCCGGGGAATTAACACTAGTACCAGTTCAAATCTAGTTCAACCGGGAATTAACACTGTTACAGGTAGTATTTTGTATTACGATCCAAATAAAGATCGTGAAGAATTGGAAAAAATGGTTACTGTTATGTGCTTACCATATAGTTTTCCCTCTAACCCTCACTTTGTCCATTATATTAGAAGAATTTATAATCCTACATTAAAGGATGACCTCACACAACTGTAAAGGCTCATATTTATAAATATAAACATGAATATGAACAATATTTGTGTTATTTATTTACTCGTATTGGTAATCGCATTTCTATTACAACTGATATTGGTAAGAGTGGTAATGACTGTGATTATTTAACTGTTACCACTCATTGGGTTGATGAGGAATGGATAATGCAAAAGCGCATTATTGCTTATAGAATAATTACTTCAAGTCACACAGGTAAGTTTATTGCTAAGACAGTTGCAGATATTTGTAGATATTTTTGCATTAGAGATAAAATAATGTCAGTTTCAATGGATAATGCTTCTAGTGACACTAATGCTATAGGCTTTCTTACAACTACACTAAGTCCTGCATTTAGTAATATTTTTCATGTTAGATGTATTTGTCATATTTACCATTTAATCGTCGGTGATGGTTTGAAAACTTTAAATGCTGAAATTTTAAAGGTTAAATTCGCTCTTCATTGGCTTTTTTATTCAAAGAGTAGAAGTAGAGTTAGAGAATATTATAAAAAATGTGATGAATTTGGCCTTAGAGAAAGAAAGGTTCCTAAACCTTGTCCGACTAGATGGAATTACTTGTATGAAAGTATGAATATAGAAACCCAATAAGTGCAACCTATAATGCTCGTGTAGGTGGTGATGTGATGATGATGATGAACACCTTACAAATCAAGATTGGGCTAATGTTAAAACTCTTCTAGATTTTTTAGAACATTTTCATGTTGCTACAAATGAATTATCTGGGCAATATTATGCTACTATTTCTAACTGTTTAGTTTATATTTCATCACTTGCAGAATTATTTACTCAATTTTCAGAGGGTGGGATAGTTTACCAATGTGCTATTGATGATATGAAAGATAAGTTTAAAAAATATTTTTTCCCTATCCCCCCTCTTTATGGTGTTGTAGCCATGTTAAATCTTGCCATGAAATTATGAGGTCCTCACTATTGGTATACTCAAATTTATAATGCTTTACCACTTTCAACTGAGGAATATGATACACTTATAGATGAAAAATCCTCAATTAAAATAAATGCTCAAACAATTTATAATGCTTATTAAGTTGCATTATGCTAGACCAAATGTTCCAACTCCTACCTCGTCTAGCTCGTAGTCATCTAAAAGATCTGTGGGACTAAAATTACTTAGTTATTGGATGGGGTTCAGAGGTTCTCAAGGTGATAATATTAGTGATAGTTCACAACTAAATGAGCTTCAAGTTTATTTGTCGCAGGGACTTGAAACAGAGAATCCCGACGGCACCTTCAATGTTTTGGAATGGTGGAAGGACAAAGAAAAACACTATCCGGTCCTTTCAAGGATGGATCGAGATATCTTAAGTAAGCTTCAACAGTGGCATCGGAGAGCGTTTTCAGTCAAGCAAGACTTCAAATCGGTGATCATAGAGCATCTATAAGGGAGAGCTTGGAAAAATCAGTACTCTTCAGAGATTGGATCCGTTCAGAAAGAAAAAATTTTGGACTACTTGAATCACAACCGGAGATAGACGAAGCTTATGAAGAAATGCTAGCGGAACTTGCAGAGGATGCTGCTTTGCCCGGAAGAGGTGATGAACAAGCTTCTTTTCTGCCACCACCAACGGAAATTCCTCCAAACCTTGAAGGATTTATGAAATTTGTTAGAGATAATATGTAGATTAACATGTAACTTGTATTTTGGCACATCTTGATTAGTTCTTTTTCTTTTAATGGTGGTATTAGTACCTTGTTGTGCTCATTCCATTGGGGGGAGGAAGACTAAGAAAGATATTATCATTTTTTTAAATGCCGTATTAATACAAATTATAAGACATTTCCTTGAATATACAATTTTTTTTGTCTTTAAACTTGAATTACAAGACATAAGTCATAATTATATGATATAATTTACAATAAATTACCTTAGATAATATAATATAATTACATAATTTTTTTATTTTTTTTAAAATAGCCAACGGCTATAATTTTAAAAACTTGCCGTTTGGATTTTTTAGTGCAAGTTTGAATAGCTCTTTACTATTTTTATGTTTTAAATTTGAATTACAAGATTCATATCACAATATTTACAAGAAATTTTCTTAGATAATTTTTTTTTTAAAACTAGCCCAGATCGTTTAGGTCCATTTGGGCCCGGCCCACTTAGCCCGGGCCCATGTGGGCTTAGGCCCACAACGGGCCGGTTCTACCCATTAGGACCGTTTGGCCCGGCCCGTTTGGCCTAGGCCCGACCTAGATTACACCATTAAACATGTGCAGTAGATTTGTAATAGAAACAATACTAAAAAATAACAAAGAAAAATACAAGAACAATTATGCGAAACAGTAAATGATTACTAGAAGAAATCACGGTCAGTTCTCTCAATATCACAACCATCCTTTTAAGCGATCACCATCAAACAAAATTAGTAAATCCACGAACTTTCATAGCATGAGGAATGTGCTCAAGACATCAAATCAAATGGCACGACAACACCCTTCGTGCATTTATCTCATCCTTACCAAGTATATATATAACGATACTAACGAAATGCCAACAATAGTAACTAGGAAGCAGAGAGTACACAGATAGCAGCAATAAGCAAGTCGGAAGCATATGGAAAATAGTAACAGACGAGATAGGAGGCACAAAAGTAGTGACAACAAGTAAGGTAGAAGAACATAGATTTCAACAACTAATGAGGTAGAAGGTTTAGTTGAAATCACAACAAACAAGAAAAAAGGCATAGATGTACATATAACAAATAAGAAGGTAGACATGAATGTAATGATAAATAACAAATAAAAGGCATGGATAGAACTATAAAAAATAAGGAAAAAGGCAAATATGTGACAACCAAAAGCATCATATAAAACATAGGTGCAACAATAATGACTCAAGATGATGTCTCTTGTCCTTGCCTGCATGAAAACGCCCTTCGTGCCATGAACAAATGATAATATAAAAACAATGGAATGACATCACCCTTCGTGCTTTTACTCTCGTCCTCACATGATAATATAAATGCAATGGTACGACATCACCCTTCCTGTTTTTACTCTCGTCCTCACATGATAATGTAAATAAAATGACACGACATTATCCTTCGTGCATAATAATATATATGAAATGGCACGACATCAACCCTTCGTGCTTTACACTCTTCCTCACATAATAATGTAAATGAAATGACACGGCATCACCCTTCGTGCTTTACACTCTTCCTCACCAAGTACATGTATATCAATGACAAGCACGGTAGGAAGCATGAATAATATCAAGAAGACTGGGTAAGCAAATACACCATGTCAACATCAATCACAACTCTCGAACCAATAACTCAATAAACCTCAAGAATCCTATTGTTCAAGTATTTCGACAGAAGCTCAGACATGCTTTTCATCGTAAGTATGGGACACAAGTACCTCATAATTTAGTTTATAGACACGTGTTCGTGATTAGGTATAGTGATGACGCACATTAATAGGTTCACAAAGAGTCCGTCAACTTTTATTAAGTTATAAGCTAAATCATGGTTTCTAGCATTGAAATTCATATTCGTATTATTATAGAAGTCAAATAAAATATGAATTAAAATCACATATTCCAACAAGGCACAAAGAATCGTATAATTACCCCCAAGCGTGGTTAACCCTAGCATATGTATATACACTCGTCACCTCATATATGCATCACCCCCCATGTAGAAAATAATATTATTTTATTAAAAAATATTCCCCCAACGAATCTAGGCAAGACACTTACCTCAAACAAGTCAAATCGATACAATAGAAGCACCATCCCGCATGAATCGACCTCCGAACGACTCAAAACTAACCAAAAGCAACCCAAAATCATTAAATGATACCATAGGAAGCAAACACAAATGATAAATGTTGAATCTTTAATCAAATACTCAAAGTCAACCAAAAAGTCAATCCGCGCCCGCACATAGGAACCCGACAAAATTTATAAATTCCGACAATCCATTTGAATACGAGTCCAACCATACTAATTTAACTCAAATCCGACCTCAAATCGATGTTCAAAACCCAATTATTTATTTTGGGAAAGTTTAAACAAAAATTCTCAGTTTCTCTTTTAGATTTATTAAATTAAATGCCAAAATTGAAGAAGAAATAATGTAATATAATCAAATCCGAGTTAAAAATGCTTACCCCGATCCATGTGGTGAAAATTCCCTCCAAAATTTCCCAAATTCGAGCTCCATAACTCAAAATATGATAAAATGAGATCAAGGTCCAAATAGAGTACTTATATGCATTGCCACGTAGTACACTACCGCGATTGTGATTGTACTCTCCCGATCGTGATGCACAAAAATTAACTCACTCCAAAATTATGCTTTGTGTTTGCGGAGCTACCCTCGCGAACGCGATGAACACATGCACCACAACTATGCGAACGCGTACAAGACCTCGCGAATGCGAAGACAGAAATCCCCAACTTCTAGCTAAACCGCAATCGCGAACCATCACCTGTGAACGCAATGTACAAACCTCTCAACCCTCCACGAATGCACTTCGCCTATCGCAAACGCGATGAATAAACAACCAATGCTCCCCCAAACTCTACGTGATCGCGTCCTTATCTACTCGATCGCAAAGAAGTCCTGAAACACTAGAACTAGCAGAAAACCAACTATGCCAAATAGAGACAAAATGGTCCAGAACCACCCGAAACTCACCCGGGCCCCTTAGGACCCCGTATGAACATACCAAAAAGTCCCAAAACATAATGCGGACCTACTTGAGGCCTCAAATCATGCATAATATCAAAATCACGAATCATCGATTAAGTTCAATCTCTTAAGTTCAGAAACTTCAAACTTCGAATCAAGCATCCGATTCAAGCCTAACAGAATTGAAATGAACCCAAAAATTGCATATAAGTTTAAAATGACATATCTATCCTATTCTAACTCCCGTAACAATAATTTAAACCCGATAACATCAAAGTCAACTTCCGGCAAAACCTATAAATTTTCCAAACCTTCTGATGCGAGACTAAAATGCATAGTTTAATATGTAATATACCGTACATTTGAGGTGCATTAATGATAAAAATACACTTGTTATGTGCTTAATAGAGTTTATTTTATGTGTAGGTGAATTGGAGATGGAAACGGAGCTAAAGGGATGCAAATACGTCGAAAATACGCAAAAGGAGACACCCGGGCGATAGCCGGGCGTTTGCCCCCTAAAGCCTGACCCTACCTGGCGTTAAGGGGGCGTTTACCCCATAAGGCCAGGAATCCCCTGGCGTTAGGGGGGCGTTAGGGGGGCGTTAGGGCCCAAACGCCAGGCCTGCCCTGGCCTTAGGGGTGCGTTAGAGCCCAAACGCCCGCGGTCCTCAGTTTTTGCCAAATCCGAGTTTTGACGAGTTAAGTGTTTTCCGGTTGAAATAGAAGTCTCCTACATGGTTAGGGTTCTCCATAAACATATAAATAGACACCAAACAACACAACTTGAGGAGGACGGAGGAGATTCGGAAGGATTTCGAAGGATTCAACAAGAAAACACCATAGAAGTGACAAACATTGATTTCTACATCTAGTATTCATTACTTTGTATTTCAATTATGTAATTTATTTTAGTTTTGATTCTCAATAACATGAGTAGCTAAATTCTTTAGTCTAGGGTTTTGGTAGAACCCGTTGGGGATGAATTCATTGTGATATTAATATATTTTGGTTGATTAATCTCTTTTTGTTCAACTACGTTCTTATTGTAGTTGATTGAAAGGGCCCTTGATTAACTATTCCTATTTATTATGTATCTACTTGAGAGAGAGTGAATATTTAGGTAGTTGCTTGAATAACACCACTTTCATAGTATAGACGAAAGTCATAACCGAGGGTTTAGAGGTTAGATTAGAGATAACGATACCTCGGGTGCAATCTAAAGTGAACTGTATTGCGATCTAGCTAGCGTAACTTGAGAGAGTGCGTTTAGTAAATTATCATAATTACTTGAGAGAGATTTATGATAGTTAGAGCGTTCATGATTGACAGAGATAGCCAATTAAACTATAAGACATATCCAAGGAAGAATTCACCAACGGGGGAAACCATAACCTTAGACCCTTTATTATCATTGTTACATTAAATTGTTAGTTAATTGCTAGTTTATTATTATTGATTGTAGAATTAGTTAAACATCACCAAATTGATATTCAAAGTCTTGAGAAACTTGATTTAGCAACAGTTTAGTATTTTATAGACTCAATTGATACGTAAATTCCCTGTGGGATCGACTCGCGGCGTAATACCCCGGATTATATTTGAAATGCCCGCTTAGTCTTCTACAAGACATAGTTGAGCGTGATCA
>ML417403.1:0-42104 GCA_005239525.1 Nicotiana knightiana | reverse complement strand
ATGTTCTCCCCGTAATTGTATTCTTGTTTAGTTTTTGCTATACTATTGAACTGCACAGGTACACTTTGTTGTCGTATCTTAGCCTCGTCACTACTTCGCCGAGGTTAGGCTTGGAACTTACTCAGTACATGGGGTCGGTTGTACCGATTCTACACTTGCACTTCTTTATGTTGTGCAGATTATGCAGTCGGACTCGGAGGTCATCATTAGTGGGAGTGTCTTCCAGCTTATCATAGAGGCTTCAAGGTATACCCGCTGGCGTTCGTGGGCCTTGGCGTCTCTTCCATCCCTTTGTCTTCACTTCTGTCTTGTTTTTTTTCCCTAGTTTCAGAGACATCTATGTATTCTCTTGTCAGAATTGTATTTAGCACTCTTATAGATAGTTCGTGAGTTTGTGACTCCAGGTTTTGGGAAAATTTACGCGTTGTTGTATTATGTTGTCCTTATTTAGCTTGAAACTATATTTTTTCCGCTGGTTAATTGTGAACCGTTTAGTTTATCCTATTAAACTGATGTTAATATGCTAGTTTATCTATACACGTTGGCTTGTCTAGCGGGTTCAACATTAGACGCCATCACGGCCCTATGGTGGGATTTCAGGGCGTGACAGTAAGCGGCAAAGGTTATAAGGAATCTAATTTCTTCCAATCTTGCAACCAAACCAAAATTCTCATCATAGTTATGACCTCCTCTTGACTATATCCTCGAACCACAAATATTGTCTTGTTGCTTGTACTTGTTTCATCTTTATCAAGTTTGTTTCTAAATATCCATTTAGTGCCAATCACAGATATGTCCTTGGATCTTGGTACCAGATGCCAAATTTGACTTCTCTCAAATTGGTTGAATTCATCATGCATTGCATTCACCCAGTCTGCCTCCTGCAAAGCCTCAGAAACATTTTTAGGTTCAATAAGATAAAAAGGCATCAAAAAATCACATAGGTTCTACAAAGAAGATCTGGTTTTGATTCTAGAGGTTGAATAAGTGATTATGTTCCTAATGGGATGAGAACTTTGATACTAGCAAGGTTTCACAACCAGTTGGTTTTCTCTAGATGTTCCTTCAATGTTTTGTGGTTGTGGAATAGTCTCATGGACAGGTTCCCTCAAGATTTGAGCATCAGTTCCTTTCTGTTTAGTTCCCCTACTCAGGTTGCCCTGGGCAGAAAAACCTGCTCCTTCCTCTGGTGCAGCTTCAGGATGTACTATTGCTTCAGTTAAGTTTCTTACCAGCCCACCAATTTCTTCATCATACGGTCTTGCCTCTCAAAGAGAATGTTAATTTCATCAAAAATAACATGTACACTTTTTTATACACACATAGTTCTTTTATTATAAATATTATAAGCTTTACTATGTGAAGAATATCGCAAGATTACTCACTCATCACTTCTGGGATGAAACTTAACTATGGAGTATTTTTCATTATTGTGCACAATGCACTTGCATCCAAATGCCCTAAAGTGGGATATATTTGGCGTTTTCACTTTAAGTAACTCATAGGGAGTCTTCTCAACAAGAGGTCTAGTCATGCACCTATATATGATGTAGCATGCAGTGTTCACAGCTTCTGCCCAGAAGCTATGAGGCAATTTACTAGCAAGTAGCATAGTCCTAGCTATTTCCTCCAATGTTCTATTATTTATTTCAACTAATCCATTTTGTTATGGAGTTCTAGAAGCAAAAAAATTATGATCTATGCTATGTTCATCACAAAATTTAGAAAATTTAGCATTCTCAAATTCAGTACCATGATCAGACCTAATTGATGCAAGTTGATTACTGGTGTTAGGCTAAAAATCCATATTTTTTCAAGTAATTTACCTTGCAGTATACCGCAATCTTGTTAACTTTGGTGTAAATATTTGTGACTCAAGCTTAAAAATGGCGTTTATATTTGTAGGACTCAATTTGAAGTGATTTGGCAAGCTTGCATGCAAATTGAAATAAAAAATAGAAGAAGGAGGGAGTATGATTTTGGTTCCCAGATTGGCGCTTGGAACAAACAAAACGCCAATGGAAGAGTAGCACATAAGTGGAAAACTTTCGGTGTCCAGGCGAGACGGCTAAGGGAGGATTGGGTCCTAATTCGGCTAGGACTTGGTAACTTCGACCATGCACGTCTTCAACATGTATAAAAGGGGTTCTAAACCTATTTCTTAAGGGGGAGAGATTTATAGTTTATTTAATTCCACCAACTGTATAGAGACCTGGTCCTATATCAATTCCCTCAGTGCTAACTACTGAATGTTTACGTGGAAAAATCCCAACTCAAGGGGACAAAAACCACGACCTACACTGGTAGGATTTCAACTTCACTAACTTGTAACTACACTACTACAAGACACTTTGTAATGACTCTATTACAAAGACTTCAACCTCAATAACTTGTAATACACTTACTACAAGCCACTTTGTCACTCACTAGTTATAAAGACTTCAACCTATGACTAACTCTAGTCACAACACAAACTCAGAGGGTTTATGATTTTGAATTTCCTAAAACAAAGATTCTACGAAAGAAAGATAAGAGTTAAAATGAAGAACAAACACAAGATGACAACTCAACTAAGGACACGCATAGACTCATAATGAAACTAGTATGTAGTGGAGTTGTATTTTTGCTCTTGACACACTTGTGATTTCACTGCTGGATGAGATCTTCAATGCTCTAGAGAAGATCACTAAATGCTCAAGTGAGTATGTTGTTGCTATACTCCTTGTTATTATAATTCCACGACATCACAAGGATGATGTCAATACTTTGTTGGTACAAGGCTCTTCCCAATGGGAAGTGACTATTGCACTGTTTCTGCACTGTTGCATGCACAGTTGCAGGCAGTCACTTTTTGCAGTTACTTTCCAGCTGTAGAATTGACTTTGCACTTCTGTCAGGGAAGCATCAAGGGATGAGGTCCCTGAATTGGTTCTTGTGTATCCGAAGTCATACTGCTCACATTATCTTAAGGCCATTGCTAAATAATTGTATCAAGTATGCATCAGGTCCTTTATCTGGTTCTAGACAAAGATTTTGTTAGATCATCAAAATATAAGGTTGTGAAACCTTAAGTCCATCGCAGCAATTTCAACTGAAGGATAATACAAAACCAGGTCTTGTGTGCCCTTAAGATATCTCAGAATTCTCTTAGCAGCCTTCAGATGAGATTCTTTAGGATTCTATTGAAACCTTGCACATAATCCCACACTGATTACAATGTCTGGCTTGCAAGCAGTAAGGTAGAGTAGTGATCCAATGATTCCCTACTACATTGTTTGATTTACAGGTTCCAAAATCATCCATGTCCAGATTAGTAGCAGTAGGAATAGGGGTATCGATCACCTTTGATGCTTCCATATCAAACCTCTTCAGGAGTTCTTTGATGTATTTATGCTGATTGATACACGTTCCCTTTGTGGACTGCTTCACTTTGAAGACCCATGAAAAATTTCAGTTACCCCATCATGCTCATTTCAAACTCATTTCCCATGAGTTTAGAAAATTCTTCACATAGTGAATCTGTCGTAGCCCCAAATATTATGTCATCCACATAAACCTGAACGATGAGCAGGTTCCTTCCTCGTTTCTTCAAAAACAATGTATTGTCAATCTTTCCTCTTGTAAAGCCATTTTCCAAGAGAAACTTGGATAGCCTCTCATACCAGGCTTAAGAGGCCTTCTTCAATCCGTAGAGTGCCTTATCCAATTTGAATACATACTCTGGATGTATCAAGTATGCATCAGGTCCTTTATCTAGTTCTAGACAAAGAGTTTGTTAGATCATCAAAATATAAGGTTGTGAAACCTTAAGTCCATCGCATCAATTTCAACTGAAGGATAATACAAAACCAGGTCTTGTGTTCCCTTAAGATATCTCAGAATTCTCTTAGCAGCCTTCAGATGAGATTCTTTAGGATTCTATTGAAACCTTGCACATAATCCCACACTGATTACAATGTCTGGCTTGCTGGCTACATTGTTTGATTTACAGGTGATCCAGAATCATCCATGTCCAGCTTAGTAGCAGTAGAAATAGGGGTATCGATCACCTTTGATGCTTCCATATCAAACCTCTTCAGGAGTTCTTTGATGTATTTCTGTTGACTGATACATGTTCCCTTTATGGACTGCTTCACTTGAAGACCCAGGAAGAAGTTCAGTTACCCCATCATGCTCATTTCAAACTCACTTCCATGAGTTTAGCAAATTCTTCACATAGTGAATCTGATGTAGCCCCAAATATGATGTCATCCACATAAACCTGAACGATGAACAGGTTCCTTCCCCGTTTCTTCAAAAATAATGTATTGTCAATATTTCCTCTTGTGAATCCATTTTCAAAAAGAAACTTGGATAGCCTCTCATACCAGGCTTGAGGGGCCTGCTTCAATCCGTAGAGTTCCTTATCCAATATGAATTCATACTCTGGATGTTCATGACATTCAAAGCCTAGTGGTTTCTTGACATAGATCTCTTCTTTAAGAAAACCATTCAAAAAGGCACTCTTCACATCCATTTGGAATAAGGTGAATTCCATATGTGATTCAAAGGTAATGAGAATCCTAATGGCTTCCATGCGAGCAACTGGTGCAAAAGTCTCATCATAATCGATCCCGTCCTCCCAATTGTACCCTTGGATAACAAGTCTTACTTTGTTCCTTGTAGTATTTCCATGTTCATCCAGCTTATTCCTGAATACCGACCTGGTCACTATGATGGTTCTGTTTGAGGGTCTAGGTACCAGGTGCCATACCTTGTTTCTTTCAAATTGATGCAACTCCTCTTGCATAGCCGTAATCCAGTCTACATCCTTCAAGTCTTCCTTGATATTTTTGGGTTCTATTTGGGATAGAAAGGATGAGAAGGCTAGGGAATTTTTGGTTTTTGATCTTGTCTGGACTGTAGAATCAAGGGGGTGATTATATTGACAAGTGGATGGGAGATTTTGTGTTTCCAATTTGGGACTGGAGTCTAATTGGTAGAGGAACTAGGTACATCAGATGGGTTTCCCTGCACTCCTTGTTCTGCTTCCTGTGGAGTGCCTTGCACTATATCTACAACTCTTTCTTCAGCTTCATTGGTAGTGATTGGGATACTAGGTTCCTCTAGAGAAGTGGAAGAGGATGTTACATTGTCTTCACTTGCCTCCTTCATCTGACTCATCATATCACCCTTTTCCCTTTGAAACATCAGTGATTTGTGCGGGAACCAATAGTGGTTCATTGTCTTGATCATCCTTGTTTCCTTCCTTGTTAGAAGAAGGTGTCTCGTTAAATATCACATGAACACTTTCTTCCACACATTGTGTCCTTTTGTTGTAGACTTTGTAGGCTTTGCTTTGAGAGGAATATCCCAGAAAAATTCCCTCATCACTTTTTGTATCAAACTTCCCAAGCTGATCCTTCCCGTTGTTGAGGACATAGAATTTGCATCCAAAGTTTCTCAAATTATTTATCTTTGTCTTCCTCCCATTGAGTAGCTCATAAGGGGTTTTGTTCAGGGGGGACCTGATCATGTACCTGTTCACCAAGTAGCATGCAGTGTTTATTGCCTTTGCCCAGAAATTTTTGGCAATTCCACTGTCAATGAGCATTGTCCGTGCCATGTCTTCTAGAGTCATGTTCTTCCTTTTGACAACTCCATTTTGCTGTGGAGTTCTTAGAGCTGAGAAGTTGTGAGTGATCCCATTTTCATTGCAAAACTCATCAAACTTAGCATTGTCGAATTCTGTCCCATGGTCAGATCTTATGCAGGCTACCTTCAATTCCATCTTCACTTGGATTTTCTTGACAAAGGCCACAAATACCTCGAATGTCTCATCTTTTGTTCTAAGAAAAAATGTCCAAGTGAATCTTGAATAGTCGTCTACAATCACAAATATATATCTCTTTCCACCTCTGCTTGGTACTCTCATAGGACCACACAGATCCATATGAAGGAGTTCTAGTGGTTTTGATGTGCTAACATCCTTCTTTGGCTTAAAAGATGATTTCACGTGTTTTCCTTTAGCACAAGCATCACACACTCTATGCTCCTTGAACCTTGATATTGGCAGACCACGAACCAGGTCCTTCTATATCAGATTATTCAGAAGTGAAAACCTTGCATGCCCCAATCTTCTATGCCACAGTTCTGCATCATCATCAACGACCTTCAGGCAGCTCATATCACCACCTTGTAGAGATCCAAAATCAACAGCATAGATGTTCTTGTATCTTTTGGTCACTAAGACCACTTCTCCAGTTACCAGATTAGTAATTATGCACACTTTAGACAAGAACTCTACTTTGTTCCCTTTATCACAGATTTGAGAAACACTCAAGAGACTGTAATTCAGGCCATCCACATAGTACACGTTCTCAATTGAGTGTGAAAGAGACTTTCCAACCTTTCCGACACCGAGAATGTACCCCTTATTTCCTTTACCAAAGGCTACATTCCCTCCTTGCCGGGCTTTCAGTGAGATAAAATCCATGGTGTTCCCAGTCATGTGCTTTGAGCATCCACTGTCCATGATCCATTGTAGTCCACTTCCTCTCATTGTTCCCTGCGCATATAAATTATGGGTTAGATTTAGGAACCAAAACTAGTGTGGGTCCCTTGTAATGAGGAAAAGGGTGGATAAGAGCTTAGTCCATGCAGGCAAAATACGATTTTTGCGAGTGGCACCTGGTCCTCTTTTAGTAGTCATTTTTTCAGCAAACACTTTATTTTTTCTGAACAGATTGAACCTGGCCTGGCAATTTTCTTTGAAGCTCCCATTGTTCCCACAGTGGGTACAAAGCCAGTTATCAGGAATAGTGACGTACTTACTGTGAGGGTTGTAAGGAATTTTTTGTGAGGGTAACAGAATCACAGAAACATGTCAAAGAGATAAAACAGGTTTAAAGGTCATGAGCTAGTGTATCTAAACTAAGATAACAGTTTGGTTTTACCACTAAACATTCTTATACTTTGCATAAGTCTAGGTTATTCAGTAAACCATTATGAAATGCAAAATAACATTCAAGGAAGAATAGCGTAACAATCATAGTAATAATAATAGAACATTCAAAGAGGCCTGAAACTAGATATTAGGAACATTTAAGAAGTTCTTTAGTTGTTTTCCAAGTTAATAGTAGATATGAATCATCATATGCTTATTAAGATCAACACATAATTCTAATTTAAATAACTCAAAACAAGCTCATGATCACAGAATCTATTTAACAGTCATTATTAAACCCATAAAACAGTCAAAGCATGAATGCATAGTTAATAACATCATTCAGCAAGAGGTATTAGAACAGTTCATGTTCAGCAACTTATACTAATAAAAGAAGAACAAGGTCGAGCTTTTACTGACCTCCTTTGGGGTAGTAAACCAAACGACTATTCAAATTAGCCATTTAGGAAGCCAAAAGCTCAATTAGTAACAGACTCAGAACCAGAAAGAGAGAGGAAAGCAGAGATTAACTAAGAACTCGAACTTCTATCAAAAATTCCTAAACAACACTATATTGTGTATTAATTTCTTAAATATTAAGTGTAGTTGGTGTGTTCTTGGTGAGTGTATTTAAGGACTCTATTTATAGTGGACGTTGAGCCTTAGGAATTCAGATTCAAAATATGGCAGTGGAGAGTGACGATGAAATGATGATGTGAGCAACATCGAGTGAAATTAGAGAAGACAGAGGTGAGAACAGTGATAGTTTCTACCTAAGATAGGAAATTGTCTGTTAAAAGCAAAAACCACCAGATAAAAGGTCCAATGTCTAGAGGTTGCTACAATTGACCTCTGGACCAAGAATAGTGTTAATAACACTTGAGAGATAACCATGCATGCCATAGGTTTTCAAGGACGAAGGAAAAATTGGACGAGTTGAAGTTTCATCTTTTAGGCATAGGGTTTTTAAAATGGGGATTTTGAATTTAATCCGTAAAAAAAAAAAAAAAAACATTCAGCATGAATCACAGAAGCAAGAGATAGTAAGGATGAATCTCTGGATGGATTCATGACCTTGCACGAATTCGTGTAAGGTCTTTGATTGATTTGAGTTGTGAGGTTGAGAGAAAGGGGAAATAAGGTAGCCGGGCTTGTGGGACAAGTGATTAGGGTTTGGGAGATAGGGGAGTCGTCTCTAGGTTAAGCTTAGGAGGTTAAATCTTGGCCATTGATCGTTTAGATCAACGGTCCTAATATTTTGGGGTTAAAATATTTTTATGGAAAATTTTGATGGTCGTTGGATTCTTGGGATCCAACGGTTAGGATTGAGTCTCTAGGAGTTTTAATTTTAAATGGAAATAGAGTTAAAAATCGTGGGTCGTTGATCACAAAAACGGACGGCCCAGATGATTTGTGTTTCTTTTGTGAGTGTGGATGACGAGTGACGCGGCAGGTCGTGATTGGTTGAAAAGTAATGGCAAGGGTTGCCAACAGGATGAAAGTGTTATTTGGGTTGGGTATTTTCGGACATGAGTTTTGTATATTGGGCTAAAATTAATTTAAAATAGTCAATCCATGTTTTTTAGAAGTGCAATCATAGCCCTTTGACTTTTAACCCTTTTAAAATTAATTTAAAGAAACTCAATTATTTTCAATAAAATATAGTAAAATTATAATTATCAAATATACTACAATTATTATAATTAATTATTTATAAAATACCTAATTTTTCTAAATTGTATCATTAATTCCGAATTATTAGCATAGTAATCTCATTGACTAGAAATTAAGGAGTAATTTATTAAATTGGTAGTAAATCCTATATGGCATACATGAAAAAAAATTTAATAATATAAAAATGTTAAGCATGGTATATTTATAATTATAACATTGAATTATTTGTTTCAAATTTAGTAATATTAAATTAATTTTGTAAAAATAAGTCTTATTGATTCAAAATATTTCAAAACATTCGTTGTAATTATTAAGTATAAATAAATTAATTTTATTTGGGAGGGTTAAAATTGGTCGTCAACAGTATACTATCAAGAAGCTGGATTATAAACCCCCACTAATTGATCTGCCTCCACTATCCAGGCACTCAATAAGGACCAGATCCATGAAAGTAGCAATGTGTCTTCTCTTATGTCTGGAATGAACTACTTTGTTGACAAATTCAAAAAACACTTTGTGGGCAGGTTTCATTTCACTCCTATAGACAGCCCTGGGTTGCAGCTCTAAGTCTCTGTCAGCAAATTTCTTGGTGATGACAAGGGAGGTTGGTAGGTTTTCTAAGCTAGGTCATTTTAACATTTTGTAGTCATTGTACCCTTCAACTGGTAGCCCTAGAATCTCTACTAGATTCTTGTCATCAAAACTCACTTTCACCCCTTTCACTATACTGGTTATCCTTCCATTTTGATTTCATAGTTTGTAAAGAACTCCACAATTTCAGCTCGGGCTAGTTTCCCTTCCAACTGAAGGACTATGTCCTTCCAGCCCTGAAATTCTAGTTTCTCCAATAACAGCACCATTCCTTCCTCCAAATCTCTAAGGAGTCTATCCTTCAAAATTATTTTTTTGCCAAACTTTACCATCTTGTCCTTTTCTTCATCAGTCTCCTATTCTTCCTCACTCTCTTCTTCCACTTTTCTTGATTTCCTGGCAGGCCTGGTTCTTTTTGCCAAGGTAGAGGGTTCTTATCAACAGACTTTGCAGGGGACTTCTTTTTGGAAGTCTTTATTTTCTTAACACTTGGAGCCATAGCCTCAACTTCTTATGCATCATGTTCATCATGAAGAACCAGATCCATCTCCTTAATCTCAATTGTCTAACTTGGTTCACCTACCTTTTTCTATTCCTTTTGCAACAACTTTCTTTTTACTCTCAGCTAGGGACCTTTCTAGGTCAGCCTCACTCTGCTTCCTTTGACGCCTTGTATCTCTTCCTCTTGTGGGAGGATTATCTACAAAGATAGAAGAGACATCCTTTCGGTTTATCCCTACCATAGCAGTACTAGGGAGTTTAACTATTGGACTCTTCTTCTTCTTCAGATTATAGCTATCATACACCTTTTTCAAAAGTTCATGGAGGGAGTCCTTCTCAGATGGAACATGTTTTTGGAACCTCTTCCTTAGACTAACCAGCCCCTCCGCTGCACTAGCATCTCCAGACCCACTGCCTCCTTCTTCTCTCAAACTTACTTCTTCCTCAACATCCTCCTTATTCCATATCATCATTGCCCGTGTTTCTTCAGTCAAATCAACAGGAGTGAGTGAAGATTTAACCACTCCTTCTTATCCATTTCCCCTCACATCTCATGCTCCACGCTCACTCTCTATTTATTTCCTTTTTAAATTTTACAACCAATTTTATTAGACTCGGACTCGAATCTTGCTGTAGTACCAACAAGAACAAACATTTTTCCCGATTTTCAACCACATCAGAGAAATATCATATGAGATTTTTAGCCTAGTAAGTTACCTGCTCTGTTTCATATGAAACAAGTTCTTCCCCATCAGCTACAGACATGAAGGATTCATCTAATTTCTAGGGTTCCTCTGTTTGTCCTGCTTTCAATTTCTCATTTTTTTCTTGATTTGTTCCCTACCAGTGATTACTTTGCAAGCAATCATATTTACACGCCCTTTCTTGGGACTAGGGGTGGTTGAAGGTGTGGGTGCTACTTTGGGTGGTGAAGAAGGGTTCTCAGCCATTTATGGATTTTTAGACGGGTTGGCCATTAGATGAGTGTAGAAGAAATGAGAGAAGGTTGAGAGAGTTTGGAGTCCTTAATATTCAAAGATTAGGAGTGAAGAAATGGGTAAGGTGTATCAACTTAAAGAGGGAGAAATGAAGTGTGTAGCGGTAGCATTAGAAGTCTAATCAACTTGGGAGTGTCTTTTTGAAGATACTTTGGACTCTTCCCCAAATATTTAGGCAATTATGGCGTGTGGGATTTTTTTTGTGAAACTGTTTTGTTGGTAACTAATTTGTTCAAAAAGGAGGTTAAGGTTAAGTAGGACTCTTTCAGATCATGATCCAAATACAATTATTCCAATATATGCGGAGTGGAGAATACATACCTTATAATGATGAACCGGGTTCTTTATTGAACGTTCTCTTTTGTAAGACTGAATTTTCCAAGAAAATAAGGGTAATATCATTAGAGATCAATAAGACATTTTAGAACATAACACAGGAGTATACTTAATGTAAGTATAAGTCTGGGCAATACCTAATCTAATTATTTACAAAATTCACGAATTATCTAATCAATTATTGAGTTCGAACTGGTTCCTTTTAGGTGATATTAATCATTACTAATTCTCACACGTTCCTTTCAAAGTGATCTTTACTTAGACCTTTTGTGAAGATGTCAGTTATTTGCTTGTCAGTAGAAAAAAATTCCATAATGATCAAATATTTCTCATAGTTGTTCCTTAAAAAGTGATGTCTAACATCTATGTGCTTAGTTTTTTTGTGATGAATCAGGTTCTTGGTCATACTAATTGCACTAGTGTTGTCACAAAAAATGGGGATACAACCTACGTCAAATTCTGAAGTCCATAAATTGTTGTTTGAATCAGAACAATTAAGCACAACATGAGGCAACAGGCACACACTCAGCTTCAGTAGTAGACAATGCCACAAAATTTTACTTTTTGGTAGCCCAGGACACAAGACATGATCCAAGAAAGTGTGCCATACCTAAAGTGCTCTTTCTATAAACAAGAAAACCTGCATAATCAGCATCAGCATATCCCATTAAGTTGAAATTACTACATTTTGGATACCATAGGCAGAGATTAGTGGTTCTTTTAGGTATCTCAAGATCCTCTTGACAACCATCAAGTGAGACTCCTTTAGATTTGCTTGCGGTCTAGCACAAAGTCCTACGCTGAAAACAATGTTAGGTTTACTAGAAGTAAAATATAACAAAGAGCCAATAATTTTCCCATACATCTTCTAATCAACAGATGAATCAGGTTCATCGAAATCTAATTTTGTTGTTGTTGTTAGAGGAGTGTCAATAATCTTCCATTTTAAACCTTTTAAGTAACTCTTTCACATACTGATGCTGATGGATCATAGTTCCATTTGAATTTTTATTAATTTGTACGCCTAAAAAGAAATTAAGCTCACCCATCATACTCATTTCAAATTCACTCCCCATTAGCTTAGCATATTCTTTACTTAACATGTTTGTAGTTGCTCCAAAGATTATATCATCAACATATATCTGAAATACCAAGAGATCTTTGCCTTTTTCTTTCAAGAACGAAGTACTGTCAATTTTACCTCTCTTGTAGCCATGCTCAAGTAAGAATTTAGACAATCATTCATACCATGCTCTTGGAGTCTGCTTGAGCCCATAAAGTTCCTTGTCAAGATTGTACACATGATCAGGACATTCCTTGCTCTCAAAGCCAAGAGGTTGCTTGACAAAAACTTCTTCTTTTAGAAAGCCATTGAGGAAGGCACTTTTGACATCCATCTGATGGAGAGTGAATTCCATGTAAGCGGCAAAGGTTATAAGGAGTCTAATTTCTTCCAATATTGCAACCGAAACAAAAGTCTCATCATAGTTTATGACCTCCTCTTGACTATATCCTTGAACCACCAATATTGTCTTGTTCCTTGTAATTGTTCCATCTTTATCAAGTTTGTTTCTGAAGATCCATTTAGTGCCAATCAAAGATCTGTCCTTGGGTCTTGGTACCAGATGCCAAATTTGACTTCTCTCAAATTGGTTGAATTCATCATACATTGAATTCACCCAGTATGTATCCTGCAAAGCCTCAGAAACATTTTTAGGTTCAACAAGATAAAAAGGCATCAAAATCACATAGGTTCTTCAAAGAAGATCTGGTTTTGATTCTAGAGTTTGAATAAGTGATTATGTTCCCAATGGGATGAGAACTTTGATACTAGTAAGGTTTCACAACCACTTGGTTTTCTCTAGATGTTCCTTCAATATTTTGTGGTTGTGGAATAGGTTCATGGACAGGTTCCCTCAAGATTTGAGCATCAGTTTCTTTCTATTTAGTTCCCCTAGTCAGGTTGCCCTGGGCAGATAAACCTGCTCCTTCCTCTGGTGCAGCTTCAGGCTGGACTATTGCTTTACTTAAGTTTCTTACCAACCCACCAATTTCTTCATCATACGGTCCTGCCTCTCAAAGAGAATGTTAGTTTCATCAAAAATAACATGTACACTTTTTCTACACACATAGTTCTTTTATTATAAATCTTATAAGCTTTACTATGTGAAGAATATCACAAGATTACTCCCTCATCACTTCTGGGATGAAACTTAACTATGGAGTATTTTTCATTATTGTGCACAATGCACTTGCATCCAAATGCCCTAAAGTGGGATATATTTGGTGTTCCCACTTTAAGTAACTCATAGGGAGTCCTCTCAACAAGAGGTCTAGTCATGCACCTATATATGATGTAGCATGCAGTCTTCACAGCTTCTACCCAGAAGCTATGAGGCAATTTACTAGAAAGTAGCATAGTCCTAGCTATTTCCTCCAATGTTCTATTCTTTGTTTCAACTAATCCATTTTGTTATGGAGTTCGAAAAGCAGAAAAATTATGATCTATGCTATGTTCATCACAAAATTTAGAAAATTTAGCATTCTCAAATTCAGTACCATGATCAGACCTAATTAATGCAAGTTGATTACTGGTGTTAGGATAAAAATCCATATTTTTGCAAGTAATTTGCCTTGCACTATACCTCAATCTTGTTAACTTTGGTGTAAATATTTGTGACTCAAGCTTAATAATGGTATTTATATGTGTAGGAGTCAATTTGAAGTGATTTGGCAAGCTTGGATGCAAATTGAAATAAAAAATAGAAGAATGAGGGAGTATGATTTTCGTGCCCAGATTGGCGCTTGGCACAAACAAAACGCCAATGGAAGAGTAGCACAGAAGTGGAAAACTTTCGGTGTCCAGGCGAGACGGCTAAGGGAGGATTGCGTCCTAATTTGGCTAGGACTTGGTAGCTTCGACCCTGCATGCCTTCAACATGTATAAAAGAGGTTCTAAACCTATTTCTTAAAGGGGAGACATTGATAGTTTATATGAGTCCACCAACTGTATAGAGACTTGGTCCTATATCAGTTCCCTCAGTGCTAACTACTGAAACAGTATGTAAATAAGACACAGAATTTTTACGTGGAAAAATCCCAACTCAAGGGGACAAAAACCACGACCTACACTGGTAGGATTTCAACTTCACTAAATTGTAACTACACTATTACAAGACACTATGTAATGACTCTATTACAAAGACTTCAACCTCACTAACTTGTAATACACTTACTACAAGTCACTTTGTCACTCACTAGTTACAAAGACTTCAACCTATGACTAACTCTAGTCACAACAAAAACTCAGAAGGTTTATGATTTTGAATTTCCTAAAACAAAGCTTCTACGAAAGCAAGATAGGAGTTACAATGAAGAACAAACACAATATTACAACTCAATTAAGGACACACATAGACTCATAATGGAACTGGTATGTAGTGGAGTTGTCTTCTTGTTCTTGACACACTTGTGATTTCAATGCTGGATGAGATCTTCAATTCTTGAGAGAATATCACTAAATACTCAAGTAAGTATGTTGTTTCTATACTCCTTGTTATTATAATTCCATGACATCACAAGGATGATGTCCATACTTTGTTGGTACAAGGCTCTTCCCAATGGGAAGTGACTGTTGCATTGTTTCTGCACTGTAGCATGCACAGTTGCAGGCAGTCACTTTCTTCAATTGCTTTCCAGCTGCAGAATTGACTTTGCACTTCTATCAGGGAAGCATCAAGGGATCAGGTCACTGAATTGGTTCTTGTGTATCCGAAGTCATACTCCTCACATTATCTTAAGTCCATTGCTGAATAGTTGTACCAAGTATGCATCAGGTCCTTTATCTGGTTCTAGACAAGGAGTTTGTTAGATCATCAAAATATAAGGTTGTGAAACCTTAATCCCATCAGACATTATTGGAGAGGAGATTCAACCTAAGGAGGCAAGAACACGCTAGGAGCAAGGCGGAGAATTCTTCTACGAGTTTTTCACTTTCGTCTTCCTATTTCCATTATTGGTTATGAATTCTAGTATTGTAATTTTGCATACTATTATGAATAGCTAATTTTTTATCTAGAGTTTTGAAGGAACCTTTTGTAGGATGAATTCTTATTATGTAATTATATAATTGAGCCGTTAGATTTTGCTACTTGTTCAACTACGTGTTTGTTGTTGTTGATCGAATAGCTTGTCGAGAGAGAGTACGCATTTAGGTAGTTGTTGAACAACATCACTTCTAACGTATGGGAGTGATCAATACATAGGGTTTAAAGGCGGGATTAGAGATAATGAAACTTTGGTATGATCGTAATGAGCGGTGAATTAGTGGCAGCTATCGTAGTTAGAGAGAATACGTCAAGTAAATTATAGTAGTTGCTCGAGAGAGAGAGAGAGAGAGAGAGAGAGAGAGAGAGAGAGAGCTACAACACCCAAAGTACTCACGTTATAGAATACTTAAGCGAAATTATAGAAGAAATAGCGGGAAGGACTCGACAATTGGGAAAATCATAACTTTAGACCTCTTTAATCTTTTCTCCGACCCTTAGTATATTTAGTTGTTAATTTACTATTTTAATCTGTTAGTTAATTAGTTAGACATAAGAATCTTAATATTTATAACTTAGGAATTGATCGATCTTGTCTTCTTAGTGATAATAAACAATTATATCTAAACCTTAGTTCTCTGTAGGATTCGACTTCGGACTCTTATACCAGATTATATTTGCAGCGACCGCTTATCCTTTTTAAGACTAGAGTTGGGCGTAATCAATTATCTAGTTGTTTCTGAGCTTTTCTAACAAATGAAATGAACATGTCAAATGTTTCATCTTTAGATGTTAAAAAATTTTCCAAGTAAACTTAAGGTAATCATCAACAAGAACCATAATATATCTCTTACCACCTATGCTCATTATTCTCATTGGTCCACAAAGCCATATGGACCAGTTCCATCGTCCAGGTAGTACTTATCAATTTCTTGCTTTTAAAAGAGGATCTTACCTACTTCCCCCTTGGAGACTAGTTTGTTGAGTTGTCTTAGACTAGTATGTCCAAGTCTTTTGTGCCAAATGAGGGGATCATTGTCCAGCACACTTAAGCAAGTGAGTTCATTATCTGAAAGTGTAGACAGATCCACCACGTATATGTTATTCACTTTTTTTCTGCAAAACTATCTTGTCAGTGGTAAGATTCATCACAAAGCATTTTGTAGAGGTGAAGGCTACCATGTTACCTCTATCACACAATTGTGATACATTTATTAGACTGTACTTCTCCATCGATCAAGTAGACATTTTCAATAGAGTGAGAATCAGTATTACCTACCTTTCCAACCCCATTGATCTCACGTTTCTTTTCTTTTCCAAAGGAGACATAACCTCCATTAAGGTCCTCAAGTGAAAGGAACTGATTCTTATTTTTTGTCATGTGCTTTGAGCAGCTACTATCCATGTACCATATTTGGTTTCTCCCCTTCACTTGGACCTGCAAAAGGAAATCAAAGTTTAGTCTTAGGAACCCAAACCAGTTTTGGTCCCTTTATATAGGCAGAAGGATAAATCAAATTCTTTTTAGCCTAATTTGGCACCCTATTTTTTCGTAGAATAAATTTTTTTTCTTTTGATCTGCCTTTTCTTTTGCAGTGCAATCACTCTTATAGTGACCAGTGTTACTACAGTGTGTGAAAATTTCATTCTTAGGGAGTGTGAGCTACTTGCTTTTTGGATCCCACTTAGGTGCAGATTTCCCAAAGCCATGTCCTTTTCTGTTGCTACTATGATGTTTTTGTAGCTATGAAAGTGCATCAGAGGACTTGTTCCATTTACAAGTTCTTTCTAGCTCATGCTTAACCTTGCTAAGTCCTCCTTTAAGACTCTTACATGTCCATCCCTTTTATACAACTCGTCTTTCATTTTACTTACATTCTCTTCTAAAGTAAGTTGTGTGTGACCAGCTATCTTTTTACCTAGTCCTAATTTTAGTTTTAGATTTTCAGATCTAAGTTCTAGGATAGTTGTATCAAGTGCATGAACCTGGTTCTTTAACACGGTATTTTCACTTTCAGTTTCACAAGCCCTAAGTTCCAAGTTTTTGCACTTAGCCTTTAAAATGATATATTCTTTTGACAACTATTCCTTTTTACTATTTACATCATCATATTCATCAATCAGCTCTAGTAGTAATTCAGATTCTCCAATAGCCATTAGTGCTCGTTCATCATCGTCTTCATCTAAGTTTTCATATGAGCTTTCTCCACAAGAAACTACCATAGCCTTGGTTGATCCTTTGTTGTTGCCTTTCTTGGGATGAACATGTTCCTTCTTCGTGTTCCTTCATTCAACTCTCTCCTTCTTCCACTCAATCTCCCACAATGGATAGCTCCTGATCATGGGATCAGTCTTTCCAAACTTGTAGCAACCATCATTGGTTTGTTACTCTGAAGCTCTTACACTGTTGTAGTTTCCACTTCATGAAGCGCTCTTTCCTCTCCTTAGGTACTTCTTGAAGTATTTGGTTATCATTGCCATATCATCATCTTCTATATCATAACCTTCAGTGATTATGAGTGCCAAACTCCTTTCCTTCTTAAGTACATCCATTTTCATGGTTTGTCTCCTAAGTTCATAAGCAGTGAGATTTCGAATTAGTTCATCCAAAGGGAGTGTAGCAATATTCTTTGATTCCAAAATAGCAGTGATCTTGCTTTCCAAAGTAATTGGCAAGACCCTAGTAAGTACCTTCTCAACTCTTTCTTCTTCAGGGATAATCCTGCTAAGAGAATTTAGTTCATTTATCAATGTAGTGAGCCTTGTGTACATCTCCTGAATGGTTTCTCCATCCTTCATAGCAAAGTTTTCATACTGAGAGTACAGTAGAGTTCCTCTTGATCTCTTCACCTAAGTTGTTCCTACATGGGCCACTTGCAGTGTGTCTCGAATTTTATTAGTAGTGGAACAACCTTGGATTATGTTGTACTCATCTGGACCAAGTCCACAAACGAGCCATTTCTTTGATTTGGCATTCTTTTCCCACTTCTTCTAATGCTCAGCATTTCAATCAGCTCTTGTCTTTTGCACATCTACTCCTTCAGTATTTTTCTTCAAAGTAGCCAGCGGACCATCAGTGACAATGTCCCATAGCTCATAGTCATCTCCTTGTATGTGACCTCTCATTCTTGACCTCCACTAAGAGTAGTACTAGCCATCAAAGAATGGTGACTTTCCCAATTTTCAGATGATGCAGTCATCTTGATCTTTTCCTAAGGTGTTAGCCTCTTCAAGGATAACTCGCTCTGATACCAATTGATATTTTATACTTCAAACTCACACAAGAGGGGGTGATCTATATGGTACCCAATTTGTTGTGTGCACGTATTATAAAAGGGTCTGGTTCTTTACTTGTTTCTTACAGTACAGTTACGGAATAATAAATGCATAAAGTAAAGTACACAAGTATTTTTATGTGAAAAACCCTCGATTCAAAAGGTGAATAAAGCATGACCAACTTTCCAGTAGGACTTTTCCCAACACTTCACTAAATCATTAAGCCAAAAACAGCGTTTACAAAACTCTTGTAAACTTAAGAACTACCTTTAACCTTTTATCAACCAGCCTTATGTTGTTGCAACAATTTCAAGTTTACTCTAACTTGAACAATACAACTCAAAGTACCTAGTACACATGCTTTTAGAGAAAGCTGAAAGGTACAACTCAAAACGCCTACTATACTTTGAATTAGAAATAAAGAAAGACATATAAAACTCTTTATGGAACAGGTTCTTCAATCTGGTTTGTATAGTTTCATGATCGCACTCTTAAAACTCACAGGAGTTGCTCACAAAATGCCTTGCTATTTTGCTCTTAATTCTGCTTAACTTCAGTTCTGTAAAAGAGAACACAATTGAATATATAGAGTGAGTAGAATAAGGATTAACTAGAGGTCTAATGCTTTACTCTTCCATGGTGAAAGAGTTCTAGTTATCTTTAACTTTTAACTCCTCCCTTATTTATGATAGAGTTCTCTTCAAGTATGGAGTCATACTCCTTATCAATTATGCAACATTTTCGTTCAAAAGATATCAGATACAACCACTTGTGCTTATTCCCTTCATGTGCATGCCTTATGCTTGAATATGCTCATACCCCTTGTACACTATATATAGACATGATTCATTATATGTGTTCCTTTTTCATAATCGACACAAAACTTACTCAAGCCAACAGTCTCCGACTCTAATTCACATCCAATGGATTTGTCTCAGGCCCACAAAGAAGTTAACCTTTGGGATTGAGAGAACAGTATGAGATTGAAAAGGGAAAAAAAATGAGGGTAAGTTAAAGATATAATTAACCAAGTGAAAAAAGATTTAATCTCAGCTGGATTAATTTTACAAAATATATATTAATTAGTGGAAATTGGAGAGGAAAAACATGGGTAATATTGTCATCTAATTAAAAGACCTGCTTTTGTTTGTTGTACCATGTTTACTAAAATGAAGTACCTTTAATTGTATCTGCATTTTCATAAATTATAATGTTATGATTTGCATACTGGAGACTTAATTTCATGTGTTAGTAAAGCTATTACTACCAAAAGTCCAAAATCAATTGCTTATACTGATATCTTTTATAAATAAGACTTGTATATATGTCCTCTATATTTCATTTACATTGTTGTAAATAAGGACAAAAGATCGTTTATTTTAAATTTTTTCTATATATTTGTGTCTTCATTGTGGAGATGCATCATTTATAGACAATTCCATTTAAATATTTTCACAAGCAACGTTAAAGAAAAAATGAATAAGCAAAACACATGTGACTTAACATTATAAATATTACTTTATGCATAAAAGTTAAAGTATTTAATTAAAAGAATGTTAAAACAAAATGCCCACCTTGCAAAGGCTGTATTTCGCAAACTTCTGGAGTAAAGAGGTAAAACTCTTTTAAATTTTATAATATGATTTTGACAATGCAAAAATGAAAAGAAAATAGAACGGTAAGATTAGTGATAAAACTAGCAACTTGTCAATAAAATATAATGCATGAACTAGCAAAGTTGGATTATGTAGGTATTTTTAGGATACTTACTTCAATTACACAACATACTGATATTGTCTAGCTATAGTATTTCTTCATTTCCAGTCATTAAAAGTTAAGAATTAAACTCATTTTCAGTACTTATTTTGAACTTAAGTTTATGCAAATGCCTATAGACTTTTCTTCTCCATTCTAATGTGTTAAAACAAAGCTTTTATTATGTCGATCTAATTTTGCACAGCACGTAAAACACGTGCATTTTTCTCTTCTGGAAAAAAGAGTAAACTTTTATGACAAATAAAGATCAAGAAAAAGCACGATACTCATGCTTGATGTTGGTGATAGCAACCTTATCTTTTATTTCTCTTTTTCTAATTTTTCCTTGCTTTCTAACTTAGTGACACTTTTGTTTTGAGATACCGTTATGGAGTCGCCTTTGGTTCGGACTTCATAGCACTTTACCCGTCAATGTAGAATATTCCGACGTTAAATCCAGATTTAGTCAGGCCCCAATATGGATACCTTCGTATCAGACACCGGGTGGGAAACAAAAAAAAGCCTTTTCTTACACCGGGTGAGAAACAAAAAAAACCTTTTCTTTTTACTCAAATCTAATATTTTTTAACGGGCGTAAGGAGGGCCAAACTGAAGAGTGTTAGGAGAGGAACTAAAAGTTTGCACATAAAAATTAGGATAAAAATATTTTTAGTGTTTTCGAAGATGATAGTAAATTCGCACTTTGGACGAAAAAGAAGAATAAGCTTTTATGCTTCTGAAAATTTGTATCATGCTGGAAGAAAAGATGATAAAAAGAATATTCAAGAAACTAGCTCGGAGAAATAAAAACGATCAAAAAACTGAATGAAAGAACGAAAAAATGGGGGATAAAAGGAAATAGATGAAGAAAGGAAAGAGACGAAGATTTTGCTAATTTAACGCTTTGCAAGAACTATATAGAATTTTTATGAATATAGGTATTCTAGTTACTCAAAATAAAAACATTTAGAAAGATATGTTATAAATATGTTAAAACATTTGGAAAGATATGTTATAAATATGTTTATTAACTTACAAATTTTAAAAATACTACCTCAATTCAATTTTTATGTAGCAGGATTCGAAGTAAGAAGGTTAAACTATTTAAACTTTGGTGTAAATTTGATCATAAATTCTTTAATATTTTAAAATTAAATTTACGTGACATAATATTAAATATAACATGATCGAAATCATTATATATTTTTATTATAATTCTTCAAACAGTCATCAAATTAACACTAATTAAAAAAATTATATTTTCTTTTAGAGCTATTGGAATGAACAACTAGGTCATATAGTTTATAGGGAAAAAATAAATAATTAAGTAGCAATATAAGGTTTAAAAATGACTAATACTGAATTTGTATTTTACAACCAATAACTTATTACGTATACAAAAAACTATAGAGGGCCATTTATTGGAATATAAGAAAAATAAAAATAACAATAAATGTCAACTTATTTTGAATACTTATTATTTCATTCTTATTTCTTCTATTTTGAGTTGTAACCAAGTTAATTTTTAATACTATATTATAATTGATTCAACTTTATTTTCTAATTTCTTTCATCATCGGTGGTCTTTTTTATTGATATATATTTATTTAAGCCAAGATTTTGTCAAGCCGAAGATAGTTTTACTTTATGATGGAATTTGAAAAATAATTAAATTAATTTTTTTTTGCTAATTGGCTATTTCAAATACTTAGTTATTTATCTTCATCAATAAAAGATATAAATTATATTTTATTGATTTATATTCTTAATATTAGCTCATACCAAATTTTAATATTCGATTATAATTATATTTTATCGAATAAAAATTCTTTTGTCAAATTGTAAGGAAATTAAATGAGTGGGAAATAGTTTTGTATATATTAAAGTATTTTAGTTTAGAAAAGAGTTTCACCTAAATCAAAACATAAAAAAAGTTACTCCATCATCTTCCAAGAAGGTCGTGCGTCCTCTTTCTTTTTTGATTGAATTCTTGGTATCGGTCCAAAGGGATAAACTTCTAAATACCAAGTGGTTACGTCCTATTTGGTTAGTATTTTTAATTCTTTCCTTTTCTTGTCATTTATATATAATTTAAGTGTAGAAATTTATATAAAATAAAATATTAATATTTTTGAAGTTCTAAATATTAAATTTTTCTACGTAATCCAAATAAGGAAGAATGTAATATATATAATTTAANTAATATATATATATATATATATATATATATATATATATATATATATAATTTAGTTGATTTTGTAGTTCTAAATATTAGGATAATAATTAATGAGTATTCCTTCATATAAGAAAAATAATTAAATGAGTATTCTTACATATTAGGAAAGTAACTAAATTACTATTTTATCCAATGTAAACTCTATTTTTAAAGGGTAAAAAAGGCGAACGACATCTCTCTAAAGGCCTTCGTGCTTTTAATATAATATAGATAGATATAGATAGATAAAGCGAGCACACTTGGACTTCATTTTTCCTTCACATTCACAACATATCTGAGGATAAGGAATATAAGAAATTGCGAAGTAATAATGTTGTAGCTAGAGGTGTACAAAGGAAACCGATAAATCGCACCAAACTGATCACCCAAGTCAAACCGAGAAGAAAAACCTGACTATGGTTCGATTTGAGTTAGTTTGGTGTTGGAAAAAAATCTGACCATAATTGATTTGATTTGGTTTTAACTAAAAAAAAGTCAAATCGAAGCCAAATCAACCCCGCATTACATGTATAAAAATTTTAAATTTATTTAATACATAAAAATACTTTTTGTAATGTAATTTATAAATATTTCTTAAACTTTTTCATAGTTTATCTTCTAAACCAAAATCATATCATTACTAATACTAACAAAAGACATTCAATTCAATACTAAGAATTACAATGTGTTGGATATCTATTTTTTAGTTTTGCAATGATTTAGATAAAAACGCATAACCTATTTTTATTTTTTCGTTAGTGTTTAATCATGTAATTAATAGTATTTATTCGTCATACTTATTTTAGAATGATTAGTAATTTTAGATTATGTTCATTTTTATAATGGCTTATTAGTTAGCAATATTTAATTTGTACGATTCTGTTATCTCTATTTTTGAATATTTTAGGATAATACCACAACACATCTCATATTTTGAATTATTTTATTGAGAAACACCTTATATAGTTGTATCTTAATAGGATTAAAGAAATATTTGGGGCAAAAGTTGTATGTTTTGAGCTATGAAGACTTTACCGGCGAAAAATCCGAAAAAACCGAAAATATGAGAAAACCCAAAATTGAAAAATCTAACTTTCGTTGGTTTGGTTTGGTTTGGTCTGGTCTTTAGATTTAAAAACTCGACATAATTGGTTTGGTTTGGTAATTAAAAACCCGAACCAACCCGACCTATGTACACCCATAGTTGTAGTGATTTGAGATATGCATTAATATATATATATATTTGGCTATAAACCTAGTTATTATTGTAAATTTACTTAAGATCGTTGTAGAAGAGGAGTTTTATCATAACTGGTAAAGTTGTCGCCATGTGACCAAAAGGACATGAATTCAAGTCGTGAAAACACCCTCTTACAAAGATGCAAGATAAGACTGTGCACAATAGACCCTTAGGTCCAACCCTTCCCCGAACCCACGCATAGAGGGAGCTTAGTGCACCTGGCTAACGTTTCTTTCTTTCTTTTTTAACTTGAGATCGTTGTAGGAACCCATAAACTTCAAATCATGAATCTACCTTTTTTAGTGGCCTCATTTTTCTTCTTTTTTTCCCCTACAAACCCCACTCCCACTGTTCTCCTTTGAACCTTACAAAGGAAATAGGACAATTCTAGTAGTCCAAATAAAAAGCTAAAATCTGCATGGGGAAAAATGTATTCAAGGTAAGAGACAGAAGTGGATGAAGATTGAAGATACAGGATACTTACGCATGCATATTGACATCAACTCTTGTTTGAGAGGTACAAAAATCCCCAGGGCCTTGGGGGAAGGGACGGGATCGAGAACTTAGAAGATCACAAAATAATTCCAAAGCCATGCCAGGAATTCACAAGATGTTCCACTGCTAGGGGCTTGCTTCCATGTATTATAAAATGCAGTGCATAATATCAATCTTCACCATGACATTTATAGACATGTTTCAGTGTATGTCTTCGCAAAAAAGTACTGTAATAGACTGCAGGTGCATCACTTCTAGCTGGATTCAGCCACCCGCGAAAGAAACTCAGCGTCTTTCCAAGGTATGAATGATTCCTTGTTGGTGAGATTCTAGCAACCACCAAATGAGAAGATACAATGCTTTAAAAATACGGTGCTCTATTTAGCAGGCAATAAATAGAGCATAGTGACAAATCAGGTTGCTAACAAAATCATATGATGGTTACAATGATTATTGAAATTCAAGCATGGGATTCATATTGTTGATCGCTCATTCTGAAACTACTTTTACTAGCCAAGTGGGATCAACACTCACGGAACACATAATCCTTATATTCAACCAGTGTATGAATACAATAATTTCAATTCTTCTGAAGCTTCAGCGGGACGAAGTTGTCAATTATCCAGATTTTCTGATCACGTGAATCACTTGAAAGTTTAAACATAGGTCACTGGAGAGCTAGGACAAGATGCAAAAGGGCAATGGTGTTTTGTCTTCTCATATTAACACATTGGATGTCTCTCTGAAATTAGTTCTAATTATTTATAATAAAGAAAAATCATGTACTTATAAGTTACTGAAACTGAAGATTTGAGAAAGAAATAATCTAGGATGATGAAGCTGGCATTGGCTACAAAAGCACAACACATGGTAAGTCTTATGTTTTTTGCTAGTTCTGAATTTGTCATCAATTTAATCATTACCTAAAAAAAGGGCATCCCCGTGCACTAAGCTCCCACTATGCGCGAGGTTCGGGAAGGGCCGGACCAAAAGGATCTATGTACGCAACCTTATCCTGCATTTCTGCAAGAAGTTGTTTCCACGGCTCGAACCTTTAACCCTCCTGGTCACATGGCAGCAACTTTACCAGTTACGCCAAGGCTCCCCTTCAGTTTAATCATTACCTAGTTTAGTGAAAATGCATAGGAAACTAGCCCAAACAAGAGTTTAAACTGAACCACTGTTACTTTTCATAAGGTGAGGCAATTAGGTACTTTCTGATTTCATCCACCTCATCATTCGTTTGTTAATAAAAGTATTACAATGTTAGTAACCTTTTTTCTCCAGAATTCAAATTCTAACTAGCAACTTTAAGGTCTCGAGATAGCGTTAAACCTTGTATCTAAACATACATCCATATAACAGTATCTTTTGACCAACAACCTTCTTTCATTGATTAGAAACAGATAGGTGTAAGTATATCAAGAACCCAATCCAAAAGGAAAACATCAATGTATTCTTCACTATTGTGCTGAGATGAACCACTCACCTGTAACCAAAAGAAAAAGCCACGCAAGATCTTCAACTTTTTCCTATTATCATTATCAACTTCTTTAAGTCTTTTTTGAAGGTCTGCAAGTATAATTTGAAACATGTACTATGATGTAATGACGGTATAGTGAAATTAAAGTAAAATTAAGGAAGCACAAAGTTTGAATGACTTCATAGTGCCGAAACTGCAGAGAATTCAGAGAGAAAGAGCCCACAAAAGTAAGATGAAGGTGAAGATTGGCATTGATCTGAATACATCAAATTGCAAAAGTAAGAAAAGGAAAATCTTCTACATCAGTTAATATTTCCAGCAATCGGCAATACCCAAATATCCCAAACAAAGAGCTCCCATTGTTTCAATAGGCAAACTGTTAGGCAAAACATGGATTTTTGTAGTTGAAGGAACAATGGAACACAATTTACAATATAATCTGGTTTCCTTTGTCACTCAACTAGAAATGAGCTGCTGTTTCTATGCCATTGGGTTCCAATTCCCAAGAGAAAAGAAGAGAAGGGTTAGTTCTTGATGGACATACAAGAAACAATAATTTTGTATTGTTGTTCTATTAATGCTAGAATTTCAATCCTTTTATCAAAGCTAAAAATGCAAGAAGTTCAATATGTGGTGCACTAGTTGCAAATGGTTAACCTACCATATAGCCTGGAAGTGATACCCTAGATGGTAAGCTTCTTTATAAATGTAGGATACAGATTATTTCTGAATTTTAAAATGGAATTAAATTGAAAAGATTTCATTGCAGGACGACTTCCAAAGTACAAAATAACATTGTTCCATTTCCTTTCTCTTGATGGTAAGATTGTTCCAAAAATATAATCAGGACACAAATTTTAATAGATTTCTCGACAAAAACAAAGTGGAGCATTATAACAATATTTAAAAGCTCGCGAAGCATGACATTTATTGTTCATGGGTGTATAAAATTTGGAGAAAGATAATAAGTATTTGAATTTCACTCACATCTAGATTTTGTTATAGCCTTTCTCTTTTTGCCACCATTAAGCTTCCTTAGCATGGTGCATATCAATGACCTAGAAGTTTTCCAGCTTGACGGACGCTGGCTTCAAACGTAATATAGGGTTAAATATTTTCATATCTTTCTTGAAGATGTATTGAGGAAAGAGGATCTCACTCTAGGAAAAGTACAAAACTTTGTGAGAAACTTACAATCCGGACAACTACAGTTGAAAAAGGATTCTTAGTTTCTTACAGTTCATAATTCAGAATTTTCACTATTTCTTTTCCTCTCCGTATTCATTCACAAGTGTACTCAGTACTGTCCTACACTTCACCGTTGACCTCAAATTTGGAATGTTGTAAAAACATCCCATAGAAAAGTATGAAACAATACTAAAAACATATTGTACACCTTCCCTGGAGCAACTAGTCAATAATCAACCTAATTATGCTATGGTCTATGGGTGGTATAAATGAAAAGAATTCCGTAAAATCTTACAGCTAACCTATTCTTTTAATGCCACATCTCTTTAGATTGGTCATCCTTTGCACTAAGGTGACATCTTAAAACATTTTGTACTATTCTTTTGCATTGCCAGCATACCTTACAGAAACTAGCAAGACATCCAAAGATGAAACAAGGGATAGCAAAATGTAAAGTGTTCTAAGAAATTACTCCAAGCAATTTGAGTTCAAGGACAGATATTATCCAAATATTTACTAATGTTTGAGAGGGTATTAATTCACCTGAACAGCAGGTTATGTTAGACATATGCAACAGAAACCACGCGAGGTGCAGTGCTATCGAAACTTTGAAAATACTGGAAATCATACTATCGAGACGATGAAAAGCCAACTTACAGGATGTTGATCTTACCTGCATGGTGATCCAGATATGACTTTCCCATTTTCTGTGTCTCATAAAACTTCATTTTCCCATTACGCAAGTCCATATGCTTTAGCACTGGTTTTTTAGCATTGATATCAGTCCATAGCTCTTCAAACTCATTTGGATTGTAAGGCTTCTTCAGAAGATCCATGACTTTCTGCCTGAACTTAGACCGCACATTTATCTGTGGATATGTACCCCGATCTTAGCATTCAATGAAGCTCATATAAACACAAGTATCATGAGGAACTATTTCCAGAAACTTGAAACCAAGCAGGTAAAGGCAAAAGAGAAAATAGGGAGGAGAAACAAAGGTCGGAAGAACATACTCTCGTGGTGTTTTCTTAAAGAAGCTGTAAGGTTAAAGCTTCCTACCTTGTTGAGCATACCACCATTGTCATAAAGGATTTCAACGTCATCTTCAACGGCTTCGTATTCAATAACGGTACCGCTTCTTAACGAGGCTTTCAAGCCCCAATTCTTGCATTGAAGATTCCCCAAGAGTAACCTATAATCTTCATCTACATCAGATACTTCTTCTTTGCCTTTGATATTAACTGGTTTACTCCCTTTTTCCATCATCTGCTCCTCACCTGACTTTTTCTTAGTCTTGGATTTTCCCTGCTTCTTGGATGCACCATGTTTCCCCGTGCTAAGCTTCTGGCTCACAATCCCAATTTTCCTCTGAGAAATAGGATTGACAGGCTCAAATATCGCATCCATGTCTCCCATGGATCTATTGCTACTGAGCAAGTTTTTCTCATCCACAGCATCCTTTTGCATCTCCATATCCTTCTGTTTTTCTCGATGCAAACATTCACACCCATGATTACAACCACACTCTTTCTCATACTTTATGAACACAGGAAACCCATCCTCTGAATCAACTTTAAGCACATATGACTTTCCATCTGGCTTAGCATTAGCCAAAAACATCTTGTACTGCGGGTCAGCTTCATCCTCATCCTCAACCGCATCAGTGCTGCCATCATTTCCATGTTCATTTGTGTATGACTGAGAATTTATATCATAGTTGTAGAGAAACTTTAAAAACTCGACATAATCTTCATCAACATTCTGTGATCTTGAAAGATGTTGCATTAGACGAATATTACCACAAATCCCTAATTTCGGTTGTCCACTCGAATACTCTGCCGAGACACCACAGCTCCTCAATCCTGGCCGCCCCATTATTAATGGAATTCAGTTCCAACAAAAGAACAGCCCAGAACAACAAAAACCACTGCTATTTCACCCCAATTCCCCTCATAATTCATAGACAAAGAGATTCATTGAACTTCATAAATTTCACCATCTATGTGAAGTGCAAGTATTCTGCTGAAAATCCAACCATTAGTAAGCAAAAGGAATAATCAATGTCGATAAAAAACAAACCATAAAAAAGCGAAAGGAATATAATCAATGGCCATGGATTCAAAAGACGTGACATGAAAAAATTAGAATTCAAGAACTCGTGTGTATACATACACATACATATTTATATGCATGTATGTCTGTACTTAAAAAGACTCTTCATTGCCTTGTCATACCAGCGCCAGATGGGTATGACGTGGGTATCGGGACTCTTTACTGATACTTCCAAATAGATTACAAACTCTTTAAAAGTTGAACATGCTCGTACTACTCCCTTCGTTTCAGTTTATTAAATCTTTTCGCTTTTGGAAAGTCAATTTGACTAATCTTTGAAGCAAAAGCGGATTAGACTAAGCCGATATTTTAAAGTTAAAATTCAAAAACTATATGAGAAGTACTATAAGTTGCAAGTCGATACGATGAAAAAATGCGTTCCAAAATATTGGTCAAAGTTTGAATCTTGAAAAGGTTCACATAAACTAGAAGGATACATGGTTCTGAACCCTGGTATACCATAGTTTTTACCCACTTTATTAACGACACGCAAATTCGTCTAAATACTTCAAAAAGCATTTTATCCCAGGTTCACACACCCAAACGACGAATAAAGAACTAGAATCCAAGAACAAACGGAAAAAAAAGGCTGTGCTTTCTTATGTCACAAAGACTCTAAAATTAATTATTACTCCTATCTGTAATCCATCCTACCCTTCCATTACTCTGGAGGGGCTTCCATCAACCCCTTGAAACAAAAGCAACACACCATACGCATAATTTATAGAAATACAAAAAATTATAACTTATTTTTTTTACCACAAAAATAAAAAATCTTTATTTTTGTCCTTGTTAAACTTGCTTCCCAATCAAAATGCATCACATAAATTGAAGAATGGGACGGAGGGAGGGAGTACATAGTTGGGAGTTCGGGCGAGGGAAGGAAATATGAAGATTGGAGTCTTCCACCAAAGCTAGATGAGCTATCCAATATATGTATGTCATTTGGCAAACACAAACACACACAAACATTCACTCGAGAAAGAAATAAACACCAAAAACAAAGGGGGCGAAACTTACAGTGAAAGCAAGGAGAGAAAAGAGAAACAAAACCCCCACAAAATCTCTCGTGTTGAATGGCACCTTGGACAAAATCACTAGTCATTCCATTGTACTTCAATATTTTGAAATTAATTAGAAACTCCTTAATAGTAAAGCTAAACATCTCCTCTAAATCTTGCCTGAAGTACAAGTAGAAGAATGAAAAAGATAACAACCCAATTAGTGACTACTGTGCTATCAACAAGCCGTCTTTTGCTCCTACTTCCCTTTTAATTTCTTTCTGTTATATAATTTCTCTCACCGAATTAATGTATTATCTTATGTTTTGAATGATCTCTTTTTATTGGTTAAATTCTATAGATACACTTGTAAAAATATATATGAATAGTTTTATTTGATAAAAGTAAAAAAGTGAGGAGATAGAGAGCAAAATGAACACGAGAGAAGAATATGAAGCGTTCCTAGGTTATTCGACAATTGATATAGTTCTATTTCAATAAAAAAAAATAAGTAGAAATTTAGATTTAACTGTAAGCCCATTACATTAGAATTGAAAGTAACAACCTAACAAGGCAACAAATATTTATTAAGCCAAGGCAAAATAGTTTTGCATCATAGAAACACCATCTATATATATATCTAGATCTATACCTATATCTATATTTATATATAAATATAAAGCTAGGAATGAAAAAGGTGATGTGGCATGCTTCTCTAATCGGTATGAGAATTTATCCTTTTTCTCATAATTTTGAAATTTTTCCTTATTTTCTGACATAAAAACTACAAAAAGAAATCTTTATACTCATTATTATTTCATTTATTTCTTTCACCAAAGTCCATTTCGTCTTTCTTTCTTCCGTTTTCTTTATCCTTGTTATGAAATAAAAGAACAAGAACAATAGAGGAAATTCTTATTGAATTTTGGGATGAATTACAATGGAAGAGGACCTCTCTATTTATAGGGAAAGAGTGACTTAGCCACCAAGTAACAAACTCTAGAATCTCTCTAAAATATAGTCATTCACCATAAATAGAATTCTATTTATAACACTCCCCTTGAATGTTTATTCAACAAATAATGTGCCTCATTAAAACCTTAACTAAAATAAAACCCAATGGGAAAAAAATTCTAGAAAAGGAAAAAGAGTACACGTGTTTAGAAATGCGCATTTTGGTTGTCTCGTTAAAAACCTCGCAAGGAAAACCCAGTGGGACAAAATCTTGTAAGGGAAAAAGAGTGCAACGCGCATTAACTCCCCCTGATGAGAGCATCAATTCACATCCTTGAGCATTCGCATTCCAATCTTGTGTATTAGCTTCTTGAAGGTTGACGTTGGTAGAGATTTTGTGAACAAATCAGCCATATTATCACTTGAACGAATCTGTTGCACACTAATATCACCATTCTTTTGAAGATCATGTGTGAAGAATAACTTTGGTGAAATATGCTTTGTCCTATCTCCTTTTATGAATCCTCCCTTCAATTGTGCTATGCATGCTGCATTGTCTTCATACAAAATCGTGGGTAGTTTGTCACACTTCAAACCACATTTGTCTCGAATAAGATGTATTATAGACCTCAACCACACGCATTCTCGACTTGCTTCATGAATAGCAATTATCTCTGCATGATTAGATGAAGTAGCCACGATCGATTGCTTAGTCGATCGCCAAGATATGGCAGTGCCTCCACAGGTAAACACATAACCTGTTTGAGATCGGGCCTTGTGTGGATCAGATAAATACCCAGCATCGGCATAACCAGCAAGATCAGGACTGCAATTATTGCCATAAAATAAGCCCATGTCGGTAGTTCCTTTTAGATACTGCAATACGTGTTTGATTCCATTCCAATGTCTCATTGTAGGAGCAGAGCTATATCTTGCTAAGACATTGACTGAAAAAGTTATGTCAGGCCTTGTAGTATTGGCAAGATATAAGTGCACCAACTGCATTAAGATATGGTACTTCAGGACCAAGTAGCTCTTCATTCTCTTCTCGAGGTCGGAATGGATCCTTATTCACATCAAGTGATCGAACAACCATCGAAGTACTTAATGGATGTGCTCCATCCATGTAAAACTGTTCCAGTATCTTTTCTATGTAGGTAGATTGATGCACAAAGATCCTGTTTGCCAAATGTTCAATTTGCAAACCAAGACATAATTTTGTCTTTCCGAGATCTTTTATCTCGAATTCTTTCTTTAAATAACCAATTATCTTTTGGATTTCTATAGGAGTTCCAATAAGGTTTATGTCAACAACATATACAAAAAGTACAACAAATTCCGATGTTGTTTTCTTTATAAAAACACATGGACAAATGGCATCATTTATATAACCTTCCTTTAATAAGTACTCACTAAGACGATTATACCACATACGTCCTGATTGCTTTAGACCATACAAAGATCTTTGCAATTTGATTGAAAATATTTCCCGGGACTTTGAATTATGTGTGTTAGGAATTTTTAATCCCTCAGAAATTTTCATGTATATCTCATTATCAAGTGAGCCATAAAGGTAGGCGGTACCCACATCCATTAAATGCATGTCAAACTTTTCATGAACAGCAAAACTAATGAGATAACGGAACGTTATAGCATCCATAACGGGTGAATATGTCTTTTCATAATCGACACCAGGCCTTTGTGAAAATCCTTGTGCAACAAGGCGTGCCTTATATCTTTGTACTTCATTTTTCTCATTCCTCTTGCGTACAAAGACCCATTTATAGCCAACAGGCTTAACACCATTAGGTGTTTGGACTACAGGCCCAAAAACATCACGTTTCGCAAGTGAATTCAACTATGATTGGATTGCTTCTTGCCATTTTAGCCAATCATGTCTTTATCGACATTCTCCAACAGATTGAGGTTCAATATCCTCACTATCTTGCATAATGATAGATGCAACATTATATGCAAAGACATAATCCACCTCTATATTCACTCGATTCAAATTTTTCTCAATATCGATTGGATTTATTGGTAGTTCCTTATTATCTTGGGTCTCGGGCTCAATGATTTCTTCATGAATCTCATAATTTATTAAATCATGGATTTCTTCATGAGATTATTTCGTAGTTTCATTTTGATCATTTATTTTTTTTTTTCTAGAAATTCGATCCTTAGAACCCAATGGCCTGCCACGTTTTAGGCGTGCTTTTGACTCATTAGCTATGACACTAGAAGATTGTCCAATAGGGAAATCAATACGGATTGGATCATTCTCAGCAGGGTATGTGATTTTGTTATCCTTTTCAAATCCGTAAATGCGTCTGGCATTTGATTTGCTATTCTTTGAAAATGAATAATCTTTTGCACCTCTTTTTCACAAATAGAGGTATGTGGATCAAGATGAGATAATGATGGATTTTTTCACCAAATTTTTCGTTTGGTTTCACCAATTTCTCCCCCTAATTTTGGGAAAAGTGTCTCATCAAATCTACAGTCTGCAAATCGAGCAGTGAACAAATCCCCCGTTAACGTTTAAAGATAGCGAATAATGGAGGGCGATTCAAACCCAACATATATTCCTAACCTTCTTTGGGGACCCATTTTGGTGCGATATAGCGGTGCTACAGGCACATATACTGCGCATCCAAAAAAATTTAAATGGGATATATTAGGTTCATGACCCAAATCTAATTGCAACGGGAAATATTTATGATAATTTGTCGGTCTGAGACGAACTAGCATTGATGCATGTAAAATGGCGTGACCCCAAACAGAAGTGGGCAGCCTCGTTTTCATGAGTAACGGTCTTGCTATCAATTGTAGACGTTTAATTAAAGACTCAGCAAGGCCGTTTTGAGTGTGAACATGAGCTACAGGATGTTCCACTTTTATCCCAATTGATAAGAAATAATCATTAAATGCTTGGGATGAAAACTCAGCAGCATTATCAAGTCTAATAGACTTAATTGGATTATCGGGAAATTACGCCCGTAATCAAATTATTTGTGCCATTAATTTTGCAAATGCGAGGTTGCGAGATGACAATAGACACACATGAGACCATCTAGAGGATGCATATATTAAGACCATAAAATATCTAAACGACCCACTAATGGGATGAATAGGTCCACAAATGTCCCCTTGTATATGTTCCAAAAATGTAGGGGACTCAATCCCAACCTTTGTTGGTGATGGTCTTATAATTAACTTGCCTTGATAACAAGAAGTGAAAGAAAATTCATTATTTAAAAGAATCTTTAAATTATTTAATGGATGCCCATTTAAGTTTTCTATAATTCGTCTCATCATAATTGATCCAGGGTGTCCCAATCGATCATGCCAAAGTACAAAAGTATTGGAATCAGTAACCTTATGGTTTACAATAGAATGTGCTTCAATTGCACTAATTCTTGTCCAATACAGGCCACAAGATAAAGATGGGAACTTCTCAATAACCCTCTTTTGGTCGGAGACATTCTTGGTAGTGATGAGATATTCAAGATTATTCTCATCTATTATCTCAATATGATATCCATTTCGGCGGATATCTTTAAAACTCAACAAGTTCCTTTTGGACTTGGAGGAGAACATTGCATTCTCTATGATAAGTATTGTTCCCTTAGGCAGAGTTATAGTAGCTCTTCCAGAGCCTTCAATTAATTTACTACTACCAGAAATTGTAGTAACATCTGCCTTACACATACTTAAATGAGAGAAATATTTCTTCTCTTTGAATATTGTATGTGTCGTATATGAATCAACTAAACAAATATTTTTACAATTGAACTTTGATCCAAGTTTACTTTGTGGAATATCCATATTTGCTTCCCATACGTTGACATACAAAGAAATATACGAATGAACATTAGTATATTCAAGGAAAAAGGAAAAAGAAACAAAGTTAAGTTTGTGATTCTATAATGACCTTTTAATGCAATTTCGAGCATACTCAGATTATGATACAATAATTTACGTAGCTAAAAATAGTGGAATCATATACTACTAAAATCTTGTTAAGCAACACTTCATTCGATCTAGATGGCTCAAAAATAGTAATACATTTTTTAAAAAAAAGGTCTAATTACTGGATGTGTTTTTGTACTCTTTACGGTTAAGCAACGGTTAAAGTAACACAACTAAAATAAACAATGCTTTATTTAGACTTTGGAGTTTCTAAAAAGTCTAGTATAAAGAGTCTAAAAAAATCTAGTTACTAAACTAAGCAATGCTTCAATTTACTGACTTAGATTCGAATATGTCTATACGAAAGACTTTCAGTTCCTCATTTTGATAAGCTAGGATTTTGAGCCCATATAAAACGCTCGGCCTTTCAGTAAGGAGATTTTATCGAAAAGCAGTTATTTATAAAATCGGATGATTGTATGTGCATTTTGTGGCAATATTCATAAAATAAATAATACTAATTAGTAGTAATGACTATTACTCATGTAAAGAAATATTATTACATGATGTTTATTCACTAACTACTATGAATAAGTAAAAATAAAAATTAAACTACTCAATCGTCTTTAACCACAGATCCATCACCGATCAAGTGGTCTATTTTTCCATCAGGGCGCTCAAAGAAGTCTGCCATATCTAAGTGGGTGATGTCAAATTCATTGTCATAGACAAAATTAGCTTCAGGGCCTTTATTCTTTAGAGATGCTTGATAAAGCTCAACCAAATGTCTTGGTACACGACAAATTTTTGCCCAATGGCCTTTTCCACCGCAACGATAACATTCAGTTTCTGAACCATTTGCCTTTGGCTTCTCATATTTCCCTTTCCACTTTTGGTGGTTATTTTTCTTTGGGGGGTGATTAACACCAGGAAAATTTTTTCCTTGTCCACGGCCACGACCACGACCACGACCATTAATAGGGCCACGACCTTTCTCACGTTTGGCATAATGGGAATACACTTCATTCACTTCAGGCAATGGTGTAGACCCAGTGGGTCGATTTTCGTGATTTCTCATGAGCAAGTCATTATTTCGCTCAGCCACAAGGAGAAGAGAAATCAACTCTGAGTACTTCTTGAAACCTTTCTCTCGGTATTGCTGTTGCAAGACCATATTGGAAGCATGAAACGTTGTAAACGTTTTTTCAAGCATATCATAATCAGTGATAGTATCTCCACAGAGTTTCAATTTAGAAGTAATTCTGAACATCGCAGAATTATATTCAGAAACAGACTTAAAGTCTTGGAGCCTCAGATGAGCCCAATCATATCGTGCTTGTGGAAGAGTGACCAACTTTAAGTTGTCATATCTTTCTTTTAAGCCATTCCACAAAACAAGTGGATCTTTGACTATGAGATATTCTATTTTCAACCCTTCATCAAGGTGATAGCGCAAGAAAATCAAGGCCTTAGCACAGTCTTGGGTAGATGCTTTATTTTTATCTTTAATGGCGTCTCCAAGACCCATTGCATCTAAATAGATTTCAGCATCCAACACCCATGTCATATAGTTCTTGCCCGAAATTTCAAGGGCAACGAACTTTCTTTTCATAATGTCAGTCATAATTAAAAGAAAAGTTGAGGAGAAAAGTTATACCTTAATCTTCTCAAAGAGTTTCTTGAGACGGTAGAGTCTTGTGCTGATAACGTGTTATGAAACAATAAAAGAACAAGAACAATATTGCAGAGAAAGAGAGAGAGAAGAAATTCTTATTGAATTTTGGGATGAATTACAATGGAAGAGGACCTCTCTATTTATAGGGAAAGAGTGACTTAGCCACCAAGTAACAAACCCTAGAATCTCTCTAGAATATAGACATTCACCATAAATAGAATTCTATTTATAACAATCCTCATTATTACTGCATTTATTCTTTTTCCTCTTCTTTTTTTCCATCAAGATTTGTATTTATCTTTCACCTCAACTTCCTTCTATTTTGCTCTTTTCCCTCCGATAAAATTTATCCGCTCTTTCCATTCCTTAAAATCAGTTAATACATTATAATAATTTAATTAATGTGATATTTCTGTTACATCATAATGATTTAATAACGTGGTTTTTCTGTTACTAAAACTCTTTGGAAAAATAAAACTTACTATATATGAAATCTCTCACATATATATATAAAGGTTTTCACCTAACTGGAAATGGTTTGATAACATAGATAGTGATATTTTTTTAAAGTTCGATGAAGGGAGGTACACAAGATATGTCATGGGCGGCTTTCCAGTCGTTCCCCATGACCCCTTGGACGCGCCCCGTGGAGTCCCAGCAAGCCTCCCAATGCCTAGCGCCACAGACGGCCCTGTGGTCTTGGTCGCGCCAAGTGACAAGCGCGCCTGTGCCTCTGTCGCCCCACCAATTTCCCTCGCGAGCGCCCAGCCACAAGCAGCTAACAACGGACATGTTTCTACCTCTTTAGAAAACTAAGTCCTTTTTCCCTGTATTACTAGAGTAGTTTTATTCCATGTACTTTCCTTATGTTTCTCTAGCATAGTTTTGTCTATTCATGTAATGTTGGTTTATTTTTTTTAAGCATTATTAGGGGGATCAAGCAATCAAACAATTTCTAGCAAGAAATTTTCTGTACTGGTGTCTCTCCCCCTCGACGCCGCGTTGCCTTCTTTGTAACAATTTTCATTAATGCAATCAAGCTTTTATTCAATTCTCATTACTGTTCTCTCAATAGTTGGCATTGGTTTTCCTGCACGGCACTGACAATCTCGTCTAGCGTGCGGAGGGGACCTTACTTGGCGGACAACAACCACCCTGACATCGGTTGCTTAGCCTTACGTCGCCCTTCCAAAGAATCTCAGGAAGGCGCTGCATAACAGTTGGTATCAGAGCCTAGGCTCGACAACGGACAAGGGAACGCATTGGCATTACCACCATTTCTGACCATGGTGAGTTATGGGGACCACATTGCGGCCCTTGAGGAGACGGTTGGCGTACTACGGCCCATCGTTGATATGGTGACATAACTAAAAACCAGCCTAGTGCAAGGTTGGACGACTTGGACCGCAGAATGGCCCAGATCGAAGTTGACATAGAAAACATCAGTCGCGACTCTGAAGGAGACCGACAAACGGCAGCTACTGAGGCAGCCAAAATTTTTGATAAATTCGAGGGCCTCCAATAGGAGCGCGCCGAGGATTTAGCCCACAGGGCACATGAGGCAGACATGATGACTGCCATGCAGCAAATTATCGATGACTTGACAGGCCAGCTCAATGTTGTCAATGTTGCTCTACAAGGCTTGCTTCGAGGTGGTGGAAATCCAATCGGGGGTGCTGTGAACCTCGCCCCCTTGGCACAAAAACTGAAGATTCCTGAGCCAAAGCCATACAGTGGGGCTAGGAATGCTAAAGAAGTTGAAAATTTCATCTTCGACATCGAACAGTACTTCGATGTCGTGGGAGGCCTAGAAGAAGACAAGAAGGTAGCAACTGCTGCCATGTATCTTCAGGGTGATGCTAAGCTCTGGTGGCGAGTGAAGTACGAAGCCACCAGGGCCGGTGAAGATGCTCTGGAGACATGGGAGGAACTGAAGGCAACCATACGCCTATAGTTCTTCCCTGAAAATGTTGAGTACAATGCAAGAAGGAAACTACGGGAGCTCCGCCAGACCAAGTCAGTGCGGGACTACGTGCGAGAATTCTCCGCACTCTTGCTGAACATCCGCGACATGGGGACAAAGACAAGCTCTTCACATTCTTGGAAGGGTTGAAACCTTATGCCCGCATGGAGCTGCAAAGACAGAGAGTGGATACCCTACCCAAGGCAATCCAAGCAGCAGAATGCCTTGGGGACTATAAGATGGAAACTCGGAAGGATAGGCCGTAGCCGCCTATCCGAGCGGGTTACAAAGGGGGCTAATCTAACAATGGTGGCCCCAACAGGAGTGGGGGAGACCGAAGTGCAGGCAAACCTAAGGCTCTTTCCTCAGGCAGCAACAGTGCTGCATCAAACAACAATGACCGGGGGAGAAATCCCCCCTCAGGGTGCCGTCATTGCGGCGGACCGCATTGGAATAATGAATGTCCACATGCACAGATAAACGCCCATCAAGATTATGATGAGGGGACGGATGATGAAGCAGATGATGATGAACAGACCGAAGCAGTCAGTGCCTTCAATGCAATTGTTGGTTCTGTTTCGGAGGCATTAGCGGGAACCAGTGCTGGTATCCGCAAGAAGAAGGACCCCCGCCCAATTGTCAAGAAGACGAATAAATAGACTCCTCCTAAGCAGAGGACCTTGATGTTCGTTGAACTGAGGGTAAATGGAAAACCTATTCGGGCTATGATAGATACAGGTGCCCACTCATAACTACTTGGCCTCAACTCAGGTGGGGCGTCTTGGGATAGTTGTGGGAAAGGGCCGGGGTCATGTCAAGGCTATCAACTCACCTCCTCAGCCAGTGGGTGAAATAGCAAAAGGAGTACCGGTAAAGATGGGGCCTTATGAAGGAAAGTTCACCATGCACGTGGTAATCATAGATGACTTTGAGCAGATAGTGGGACTGGAATTCTTGAGGCAGACCAACACCATACCCATACCATATGCGGACGTGCTTATGATGATGGAGGTAAATGGGGCCACACCCTGTATTATTCCGTGCATATCCAGGAAGATGGCCGCTGAGAACATCTCGGCCTTGCAACTAAAAAAGGGGGTCAAGAGACATGAACCTACATTTCTGGCTACCCTATGTATTGAAGAGGTAGAACGCTCATCGGGACCACTCCCTACACCCGTAAAGGAGCTACTACTGGAATTCGAAGATGTTATGCCACAGGAAATGCCGAAGCCACTTCCGCCTAGGCGCACTGTGGACCATGAAATTGAGTTGGTGCCGGGTGCGAAGCCACCTGCCCGGGCGCCTTACAGAATGTCACAACCCGAACTCACCGAGCTTCGGAGACAATTGACGAAAATTTTGNATTCCACTCATGGCAGACTTGTTCGACAGATTGGGGAGTGCTACGGTGTTCACAAAAATTGACCTGAAGACAGGGTATTGGCAGGTCCGGATTGCTGAGGGTGATGAACACAAGACGACTTGTGTGACAAGATATGGGTCGTTCGACTTCCTAGTCATGCCATTCGGCTTGACTAATGCCCCAACCATGTTTTGCACCCCATTGAACCAGATCTGCGAGTACATTGATGAATTCGTGGTGGTCTATTTGGATGATATCGTGGTTTATAACCAGACACTGGAAGAACACTTGGAGCACTTGCGGAAGGTCCTAGCCCGGTTGCGGGAGCATGAGTACTACGCAAAGCTATCCAAGTGCTCTTTTGCTCAAAAATAGATCGACTTCCTTGGGCATGTCATTGAGGAAGGACGGATCAAGATGGACCAGCGAAAGATTCAAGCCATCACAGATTGGCCGCAACCCAAGGATATCCATGCCTTGAGGGCATTCCTTGGCCTATGAAATTTCTATTGGCGATTTGTGAAGAACTACTCTCTTATCGCAGTACCATTAACTGAACTCCTCAAGAAGGTCACGCCTTGGGATTGGGGTCCTAGGCGAGTGGAGGCCTTCAATGGATTAAAAGCTGCTATGTCTAGTAGCCCTGTCTTGGCCCTTCCTGACTTGGCCAAGCCTTTCGAGGTACAAACAGATGCTTCTGACTATGCTCTTGGCGGGGTCTTACTACAAGACGGGCATCCCGTAACATATGAGAGCCGGAAGCTTAAGGATGCCGCGCGGGGCTATGCCACCCACGAGAAAGAATTATTGGCTGTCGTTCATTACTTACGCCTTTGGATGCATTATCTGCTTGGATCACCGTTCGTGGTCAAGACAGACAACACAGCTGTTAGTCATTTCATGACCCAGCCGAAGCTGAACGGCCGGCATGCCCGATGGCAGGAACTCTTAGCAGAATTGAACTTTAACTTGGAGTACCGAAGCGGGAAGTCTAATCATGTGGCCAATTCACTCAGCCCCAGAGCGGACCTAGCATCGGTGTGCCTACTCACTACCCTAAGGGGGAGCGAAGTAGCCACCACCATTAAGGACCAGATACAGGATCTACTCATCAAGGATCTCGCTGCACAATATTTGGTTGATTTAGTAGGACAGGGCAAGACTCGCCAGTTCTATATGGAGGATGGTTTCCTGAAGGTAAAAGGGAACCGACTTTATGTTCCAAAAGGAGGGGATCTGAGAAGAACTATCTTGGCGAAATGTCATGACACTCTATGGGCCGGCCATCCCGGCGAAGAACACACCATGGCATTGCTTCGCCGTGCTTATTATTGGCCCTAAATGGCCGACGATGTCGCGTAGTATGTGAGGACTTATCTAGTATGCTAGAAGGACAAGTCCGACCGCTTGACACAAGCGGGACTCTTGGAACCTCTAGCTGTTCCAAAGAGACCTTGGGAAAGCGTTTCATTGGATTTCATCACCGGATTGCCCAAGGTTGGAGACCTTACAACTATCTTGGTTGTGGTAGATCGGTTTTCAAAGTATGCCACCTTCATTGCAGCACCTCAATATATATCAACAGCGGATACAACTCGACTCTTCTTCTCTCATGTCGTCAAATATTGGGGCCTGCCCAAAGACATTGTTAGTGATCACGATTCACGCTTCACTAGCAACTTTTGGACCCAATTATTTAAGTGCCTCGGGTCAAAATTGAGTCACATCTCAAGTTTTCATCCACAATCCGATGGCCAGACGGAGAGATTCAATGGCATGCTGGAGGAATATCTCCGCAATTTTGTTACCGGATCGCAGAAGAATTGGGTAAAGCTCTTGTATATTGCTCAACTGTGTTTCAGTTCACAAAAGAGCTCCAGTACAAACAAAAGCGCTTTTGAAATTGTTACCGGGCAACAACCGCTACGCCCACACACCGTGAATGCACCAAACATGGGGAAATCTCCCCGTGCTACTAGCTTCTCGACAGAATGGAAGCGGAATATGGGGATAGTGCGGAGCTACCTGGTTAAAGCCCAAAAGAGAATGAAGAGGCATGCTGATCAGAATCGTCACTTTGTTGAATACCACGTGGGAGACAAAGTGATTTTCAAAATCCCAAAGCGGTACTTATTTGTAGGGGTCCTTGACCCTCACCTATTGCAAAAATATATTGGACCTTTGTCCATTGAAAGACGCATTGCGAAAGTTGCATACCGGGTGGATACCCCAACCTGGTGGAAAATCCATCCCGTCTTCCATGTCAGTCTATTGAAACCGTTTCGTGAAGACACGGAGGATCCTTCATGGAGCCAACTCACAATACCCGGTATTTGAGGCCCCGGCTCAACCGGGAAAAGGCGGGCTGAAGCTATTCTTGATGACCGGGTAATT
>ML417402.1:0-12901 GCA_005239525.1 Nicotiana knightiana | reverse complement strand
CTGGTTCATCTGTTGATCAGAAGCTATACAGAGGGATGATTGGGTCTCTATTATATCTCATTGGCAGCAGACCTGATATTGTCTTCAGCGTGGGACTGTGTGATAGGTTTCAGGAAAATCCAAAGGAGTCCCACCTCACTGCTGTAAAGAGAATTTTGAGATATTTGAAAGGCACCACTGATTTGTTCCTTTGGTATCCTAAAGGTAGTAATTTCAACCTCGTAGGATATGCCGATGCTGATTATACAGGATTCCTGGTTGACAGGAAAAGTACTTCAGGTATGACTCACTTTCTGGGATCATGCCTTGTGTCTTGGGCTACTAAGAAACAAAATTCAGTAGCCATGTCTACTGCTGAGGCTGAATATGTGGTTGTAACCTCATGATGTGCCCAGTTGCTATGGATCAAGAAATAACTCATGGATTTTGGTATTGATGTGGGATGCATTCCTATTTTTTGTGATAACACTAGTGCTATTAGTATGACGAAGAACCCGGTTCATCACAAAAGGACTAAGCACATAGATGTTAGGCACCATTTCCTAAGGGATAACTATGAAAAAGGAATGATCTCAATCGAATTTTGTGCTACTGATCATCAAATTGCTGATATATTCACTAACGCACTTAGTAGTGAGCATTTTTAGAGAAACAGGCTGGAATTAGGGATGATTAAGATCACCTGATTGGAAAAAAAATATATATAAAAATGAAAAAAAATTGGCTAGAAAATTTTAATTAGGTACTTAAGCAGATTAATTATTGCTCAGCATCATGACTTTATTGCCGTACTCTTGTGCCATGTATTAATATGATTCCCTGGATACTAATAATGTTTATCTATCTTTGTAAATTGAGGCAATTTAAAGATTTCTATCAGGATCAACCTGGTTCATCCATGCTGATTCATCTGACTGACAAGGTACGTACTCTTCTTCATATATTAATTCAATTACAGTCATACATGAGCATGATTCTTTCCATAATTGGTTCAAATTCAAATACGTAGTAATCACTCAAATTGAACCAGTTTCAAGAAGTCTAGTCTTCACATAATTAGCGTAGTTTTAGGGGGAAATTAAATGTCTAATCAAGTCAGTCCTTCGGCGATTAGACTCCTACTTGAGTACACATTCTGCATGTTGAAATCTCCCTAGCCACATCTTATAAAAGGTCATCATTACTCTTCTCTTCATAAAGCAACCCTCAAACCAAGTTCAACTCATTCTACACAAACTAAACAATTGATTACTCGCATTTTCTTCCTAACAATACATAATCATGTCTTCACCACCACCAGCTTCTTCTTCTAATTTATCACCTAATCGTGATTTCGATGGAGGAAATTCTGAATCTGTCTCCAATTCTCCATCTGTATACAGTTCTCAATCACCAGAAATTTTGTCAACCCCTGAAAATACACCCATTCTTGAACCCACTCCAAACCCTACTTCTGCCCCCAAGAATTATCGTGTCAAAGTTCTTGCCCGAAAATCTGTTGCTTCTGGGGCTAGGGAAAAATTCTTGGAGGATTTTATTAAAGCGGACAAAGGTACTAAGTCAGATTCGTCCACTGAATCTTTTAAATCAGCCAATGAGGAAGACGCACCTGGTTCAACCAGTTCTGAAAAAGGTAATCTTGAAATCAATTCTGAATTTACTTCTACTGATAAAAGATTCGTGTTGGTTGGGTTTGTTATTGATGTTGAAGTACCTGGAAGGCAGAGGGGTGGTAGAAAAGAAAATATTCTTGAGAGAGAGGGAAAAGAAGTTGTGAGGGGATCTGGGGAGAATGGTCCCACCCTGGTTATCTGTGGTCCCATTCCTGAAACTGTTGGAGAAAACGTCACAGATTTAGGGGAAGCATAGTTGAGGAAATTGTAGCAGGTCTTGAAAGTCTGAAGAAAGGAACAGATGAACCTGGTTCATCTAGGGAAGAAACATTGGCTGAAAGGCTGAAGAAACTAGGGGAGTCATATAACCCTAAGAAAAAAAAAGGAATTACCATTGTCAAGGAAGCATGGTCACCTCCATGGTCAAAGGAATTGACGTTTCCTTTGATGCTAAATAACTGGGTGTTATTCTGAACATACCGGCTGAGGGCTATGAGGACTACACAAGGAAAAGATGGTCTTGTCTAGATGGGATGGACTCAGAAATCAACATCACCAGATTCTTCAGTGATAGTGAGAAGGAGATTTAACCCAGGCCGGTTTACAAGAGTGAAATGAAGCCAGAGCACAAGCTACTCTTCGAGTTCGTCATCGAGTTCCTACTGCCTAGACAAGAAAGAAGGCACATTGCAAATTATATGGATCTTACCTTGATGGAGTGCTTGTACATGGAAGGCAAATAAATTGGTTGGCTTTCATCATCCAACTCTTTGACAGAGTTGTGAATGGAACCAAAGCACACGCAATTCCATATGGCTTCATTCTGACAGCAGTGCTTGCACATTTTGGGGTTCCAGTGAAGAAGGATGAGATGGCTACTTCCAAAGACTATTTTGGGAAGGAAACTTTGCTGACATGTGACTACAATGTCAATGTTCCCGTGGGTGAACCTGGTTCATCTAGGAAGCGNAGATCCTTCGTTTGAAGTCTCGTGTGATTGAGGTTGAAGCTGAGCGGGATGCTCTTAGGGATGAATTAGCAAAGGAGAAAGAAAAGAACAAGGGTGTTCTTTAGCAGATGATTTCTCTCCTACAATCCAAGACCACAACCTCATCTGCACCTTCCCATCCTTAGGCTTTCCAGAGCTTCCAAAACCCCTCTTTAGACCAGTTGTTTAGTTTCAGTTATTTTTACTCTGTTTTTGGCTCATGGTTGGTTTATTTTTGTTTTTATGTATGGTGGTTGGTAATCATTCCTAATCAATGAATTTTTCTTCTAGTTATTGACTTGTCTCAATTTCTTAGTTAGCTAACATTTATTGGCTTCTTGTGTTGATTAATCATGCTTTGCACCTGCAGTTGCCTCAATGGCCATGAGTAATAATTAATAAATCTGGTAAGTATATCATTTTGCAAACTTTTCGATGATGCCAAAAGGGGAAAGATATGTGCTGAATAGCTGGCATATGAACCGTATATGCATAGGAGATATTTGTGAATGTGAAATATCAATGAACCAAGAGATTGTCTCCTAATGCGAAAAGGTTGCAAACTGATGAGGAGATTGAAGTCGAATTCAGCAAGGAAAGTAACAAAAGAAAGGAAGTTGAGTTTGGTACGAATTTGTTGACCCAGGTAGAGTTGGAATAGAATTGGACGACAAGCTCAACTGACTCTATAAATACGTGATGTATTTCTGCTGGAATTCCAGACGCACAAAAGCTGAAGTGAATCAAAAGTCTGAAAGAAAAGTTCCCAGAGTTAATTTGCTAGCAGAGTCATTGTGCGATTAAAAGGCTACAGTTCAACTAGAAGAACCAGTGTTATCTGATTAATTATTGAGTCTAGTTGATTGTAGTAGGAGTTTTAATATTGTATATTTCAGCTTTCATAGAAGCAATTGTAATAGGTACGCATTGTTCAAGTTAGAGTTAACTTGAGGCTTGTATAAATTAGCGAGGGGTTAGTTACTGCAAAGGTATTAGAGTTAGTCATAGGATTACAAAAGAGTTTATTTTGTAAGTCCGTTTGGCTCAGAGTTTTTAGCGAAGAGTTTAAGCAAATCCTATTGAGGAGTAGGTCATGGTTTTTTCACCTTTTGAGCCAGGTGTTTTCCACGTAAAAATCTCTGTATTTTTACTTTACTGCTTTTAATATTCCGCAACAGTAGAAGTAAGTACATCAAGAAGAATCAGGTTCTTCTATTAGGACAGCACTCGAAAATTGGGTACCACACAAAGTAACCTATATTCTTGTGTGGTATTGACGTCTAAAAACATCAACTACTATGTTAGCTAGCCAATTGGGATAATTTACCTCCCGAATATAAATGACTGATGGCAGAGTTCACTTCCAATGGAATACCTAACATATCAGAAGGCGACCATACAAAATAATCGACGTTAGCTTTTCGAAAATCAATAATTTTTTAACTTGATTTCAGGGCTCAACCCCGTTCCTAAGTGAAATTTTCTTTCCAAAAGTTATGTGAACAATGCCACATGTTTGAATTATTCAACGGTTGATTTGGTCGCATCCGTTTCCTCCAGTAATGAAAAGACCTCGGAACCTGATACATATTTGATGACTCATTTTCTCCACTATCTTCAATCTGGATGGACGAGGGCATAGCTCTTGTAGTTAATATTTTATTGTTTCTTTCCCCTTACTACTGGACAAGGTGAATGCGTTCATCTCTCTTCTAGTCGGTTGATCTCCCTTAATCTGCTTGACTCCCTCCGGGATGGGATATTTCAGCAATTGATGATAAGTTGAAGGCACAACCTTCATTTCATGTATCCAAGGCCTTCCAATGATCACATTGTATTCCATGTTTCCATCTACACTTCGAACAAAATGGTCTTTGTTATGCCTTCGGCATGCATGGGCAGCAAAATCTCTCCTCGGGTCGTAACACTTATTAAGTTGAACCCGGGTAAAAGCTTTGTTGCTAGACTTATATTTCCGGTTAACTTTGCTTGCTCAAAACTCTCTATTGTATGATGTTGGGTGAACTATGTGGATCAACCAACATACATTTAATTTTAAAATCTAAGATATTAAGAGATACTACCAGAGCATCATCGTGCGGTAGAAGAATTCCATTAGCATCTTCTGCGGTGAAGGTAATGTCATCCTCCACAGCTTCTCGGATCCTCTTGTCATGAGTTACCAATATCTTCATCTTTTTTTCTGCTGAACATCACCCCAATTACTTCATCACCACCGAAAATCATGTCTATCGTCATATGTGGTGACCCCGTAGTTGGTTTTGATGGTTCTGCAGCATCTCGTTTTTCCCATAGTTATTCTTGGCCTGATCACTTAAAAATTATCTGAGGTGACCATTCTTAAACAATGTTTCCACTTCTTCACGAAGGTGCCGGCAGTCCCCAGTTCTGTGACCATATGTTCCATGTAACTCACACCATATGTTAGGATCCCTTTGGCTAGGATCCTATCGAATAGGCTTAGGGAATCTAACCTTCTTTATGTTCTTCCTAACTGACACTAGTTCTAGCAAGTTGATGTTAAAGTTGTAGTCGGATAATCGGGGATACGCTGACTCTCAGGACCCCAATGCTTCTTTGTCTTGCAAAGTTTTTCTATTCCGACCATGATCCGTTCTTCTATTGGAAGAAAACCTATCCGATACCTGAAAACATTTATTTCCTCGCCTACAGGCCCTTTCATAAGGCTAAAAATGACCTCTATAAGATCTCTGATCTTCATCAACTTCAGCTTTAAACCTTTCCTGGTTCCAATATCGATTGCGTCCCTCGGAAGACACCGAGGAACCTAGTTGATCATCTTCTATTCTAATCTTCGACTCATAGCGATGTGGACATCTATCATGTGGTTGCCTGGAATTCTAACAAGCTTTCATTCAGTTCCTAGAGGCATCAGAGCTCAACAGGTTGAGACCCTTTGTAAATGCTTCTTCATCCGGTACTGTTGGAAACAACATTCTTTCCTTTTGAAACCGAATTATGAATCTCGCAATAGTACATATTCTCCTTGGGCTATTACGACTATATCTGCCTTCCTTTCTTGGACCTTTCTTGCTCCAGCATGAGCTTTAATAAAAGGGTCTGCAAGCATTTCGAATAAAGCAATGAAATATTTAGCTAAAAGAGAATACCAAGTTAAAACACCCGGGTTTCACCGAATTTCTTCAACAAGACTGATTCGATCTCGTGATGGGCCAAGTCATTTCCCTTTACATCCATAGTGTAGGTCGTGATATATTCATGTGGTTTGAAGTCCCATATTACTTTGAACATCCGACATCTTAATCCTTTTCATAACCAAATCTAGGGTCGTACTTGGTATGAATTGCAATTGCGTATACTTCTTGGAATCCGGTCTCTTTAGCACCGGTAGTGCTCCCAAGATCTGATCCATCCGAGCATGGACTTCTTTAGTATTTTGGTCCATATGTTCATTCATTTCCCTCATAAATCTCATGAACTCAATTTTGAAAAAGTCATTTGTGTTGTTGTCATTCCCAGATCCACTACCGGTACCACCTGCCTCTTTAAAATCGAACTCCTACCTTAAGCTTTGTTACTGGTTCTTTGAACTGCTTGATTTGCAGGGGTGCTAGGAGGAATCTGAGCTCCTCAATTAAAATTATTGTAAGCACCTGATAGTGCCTGTTTCATTTCTGTCATCACTTGGTCTTGTCTTGAGAGGTGATCCATAATTGCTCTTTGTTTCTCCTTCAAGATCTTGACCGTTTCAACAATGTGTTCATTTTTTGCATCATCAGGAGTTGGACTCCTCACATGCTGAGGATTTTTACCTTCACGAACTGGAGTTGTTTCATCTCCTTCATTACGGGTTTCGCTAGTTGAATCATCACCATGTAGCATATCCTCAGGTTTGATGTGTGCTCCAGCATTACATGAATTGTTGACATCGTTAGCTGCCATATCTGATTTTTCTTTTTCCAAGAAAAGAATCAAAATTTGTTAGTAACAGATGAATGGATCAAGGCAATTACAAATTATCTATGCCCCACGGTGGGCGCCAAACTGTTACCTGTAAAACGATACAGTTAAATTTGTAACGTAGTTTTACAGACACGTGAATTAGTTCGATCCAAAATATGAAATAAACAAAAACTGAAATGAGATTATAAAATAACTCTAAAAGAAATACAAATCTGGCTAAGTGTTTAGCTTCTCCGATAGCAGTAACAAGAGCAAAGTTAAGAATAAAATAAAGAAAGCAGTTCTATAGAATGAGAGCAGATTATAGCTTTTTTGTACAAAATATTCCGTGTCCTACAATGGACGCTAATTCTCCTATTTATATCTAAATATACAAGATCCACAAATCAAGCTCCTCTTGAATGAGAATTAAACTGTCGTTGATGGCTGCATAACGGTTGATCATAAACACAAGGATTCTTTGTAACGGCTGCTCATTGAATGTTGTCTTTTCCAACAAATGTCTTACTTGCAAATCTTTATTCTCGGATTCGATGTCTTCGGGACTCGCTCAGCACCGGTCACATGCTTATATCCGATACCAGCTATTTGCTGAATCACATCTTATCTGTCTTTAGTTCCACGTGTCATCTCATCATTTGTCCAGTTGTTGCTAATCAATACCCCATACACTTAAGCTAGGTTTAATTGGTGAATTAAATAATATCTGTATTAAATATTGTAGATTTTACATATTATTTTATGTGGTATAAAATATGGAATAAGAATATGTGCATTATTAGACTATTTTAAAAACAAAAATGTTCTTAAAGAGAGTAATTATAGAGATAATTCTGTTGTTAATAATTATTATATTATAATTTGTTTATAATTAATTATTGCATAACAATTTCTTTATCGTAAATAATTACTTAAATTATTAATACATTAAAATTTGCACATAATTAGGGTGTGAACCAAACTACCCACAGCTTCATGCTAAAGAGAGAGTAGGAGTCGTACAACATCCAATTAAAGTCTCACTGCTTTAGAAACGATTTTATAATCCTAGAAAAGTAGGATAAATTAATAAGGGAATTATATTCCCCTAAAAAGACGGCCAAAATATTCAGAAATTTTAAATTACTTTTCTTAAAATTTATAGTAGTTATTTTAATTTTCGACTTAAACAAAAAAACGGATGAAATTGACAAACCGTTATTTTTAGAACATTAATCAAGTTTTAACGAGCGTTACAAAACTATCAATGTTTAGCCACACTTTAATAATATACTTTTCTTATTCTAATTTTGCTGAATCAAAGCAGTTGTTTTATAACTTCTATATTCTTGAAAGTTTTTCCACCACCAAATCGCATCGGTTTGGCGATCCAACATTATTTTTTGTCTAGTGTTAGCTTTCAGTATTCAGCTATTCGTGTATATGACTTGGTGATAGGTTCGTATAACCAATTCAAACTTACTTTGAAATTTGCGGCGCAGTTGTTATCATACATGAATATCCCGATAAGGCCAACAATTTTGAGCATGCAATGTGAGCTGCACTTCCCATATATCAGGAAGACGTTATAGATAAGCTGCTTTATTTGCTATTGCATGTCAAATTTATTGCTATAGTTTCACTTGTAAATGCTTTCAACTCCGGTATTAATTGTGTTGGGAGTGTTAAGTAGGGATATTTTTGTTTAAATTCTTTTTTTGTATTAAAAAAAGGAATTTTCAGAAATCATTATTTAGTGGCTATTAACTTCCTATAGCTACCATATACATAATTACTTCCTATAACTACTATTAAGTTCTTACGGTAGCTTATTCGCTGTATTCGCATTGTTGTATTCATGAATACATCAGCAAAAAGTGCCTAAAAATCAGGGCAGCCTGGCTGTACGCGCATGTATTCATGTGTATTCGCGTCATGTATTCATGAATACAGCAGCAAAAAGCGCCTAAAATCAGGGCAATCCAGTTGTACGCGCATGTATTCATATGTATTCGCACTGCTGTATTCATGAATACAACAACAAAAAAGGGCCTAAAATCAGGGCAATCCAGTTGTATGCGCATGTATTCGCGTCATGTATTCAAGAATACAGTAACGACAATCACCTTAAAAATAGATATGTTCAGCTGTCTAATAATAAAAATAATATCAATTAGTGTGATACACTCCTAATTAGCGTCATGTATTCATTGGTTGAATTCACTGTATTTTTATTTGTATTCAATATATTTTAGTGTATTTTAAAATTAAATGTAATCATTGTTTATATTTTGTTCTATTTTAATGTTTGTATTCAATGTATTCAAATGTTTATATCTTCTATTCATGCATAAATACAGATGTATTCAGCTGTATTGAAAAAATACAAACCTTCAATACACATAATTACAAGCAAAAAAATGTATTTATGCAAAAACATAATGTATTTGAGTGAATTTATATAGAATACAATTTATTTGTATCATTGCATGTGGCTAAATAGCAAAGAAGAGAAGAAAATTCGCCGGAGATGACGTTTTCTGGCTAAGGAAAATATTGTACATTATACTAAAACTAAAAATGGAGACAAACAAAAATTCCGACCCTCAAATCTTCTCCGGCGTAAAAAATATTGCAGTATCCATGTAGATAAATCCATTGCAATATCCGGCGTAGAAAAAAGTGGCAGTGACTCTCTTGTTTCAAAGTTGTTGAATCAACTATTGAAGAGGAAATTTGAAATTTTCTGTTGAAAACCTAACAATGGTGAAGATTTAAAAAAGAAGTGAAGAGAAAAAGAAGAAGCTTGAACCGACCAAAAATCCAAAAACTTTAACACTTACCACGAATTTTTGGAGCAAAAATGTTGAAAGTGAGAGAGTCGTGCTTCAAAAATCGCGAATACAATCTTGCTGTGAGAGAGAGATCGTGGAGAGAGAAGGAGAAATATTTTGCTATAATTTTGGGAGAAAATAACCGAAAGAATGAGAGAGAAGAATGGTACATCGTGTATTTAATGCTTTAATGATAGCATATACCATAAATAATAATTTTTCTATACAAAATAATATTTTAAAAGAGTTTTGATTTATAATAAATAGTATGTAAATCTTTGCTATAGGGGATACAATTTCCTTTAAAAAATAATTATTTTTCAATTACATGTCAAACAATGGCTAAATATTCATAAGTGGCCATAAAAGAACCATCAAACCCAATTTTTATAAGAGATTTATTATAGTATAATTGCCGTCCAAAATAATAGGCACAAAAAAAAAAAAAATTATATATATATATAAAATCAGCTTTGGTCGACCGATGAATATGTTAAAAACCCATGTTACAACCAAAAGAAAAAATTATTATCACTTTTAGTCCGCATCAGAAACTATTTATATTTAGTAGTCGAAAAAGTGTATAAAACTTGTATAATTTTTATATATAATATACAGAATATATATATATATATATATATATATATATATATATATATATATATATATATATATAAAAGATATACGGATTTTATATATTTTTCGGTTATTATTTTTACAAAGGCTATCATTTTCAGGAAATTACCAGCTATGTCCATTTATAAGTAGTTCATTACAAAAATTGGTCAATTGATAAAATATTATTAATATTAGCCAATTAGCTATTTGTAACAAAAAAAATATAAAATTTTTGCTTTGTTTTGAGTGGGTGTTATTAGAATAGATTGGACACAACTTAAAGAGATTGAATCTCAGTTTTGGGATGATTTGGTGAAGTTTTGAGGTGGTTTGAATTGAAAATTCGAAGTAAAAACTGAACATGAAAAAATAATATGTGTATCACACTGTGTATCATTTATGTATCACATATGTATCATATTTGTATCAATTGTGTATCGCATATATATCCATGTATACATGTGCGTGAGATATATGCGTGATACATGTTTGATACATGTGTCGCAGAAGACCTTTTTGAACTCGATTTAATTACGAATTTTGATACGATACCAGTCCATATCACCTCCAATCTTTCTCAAATTTTGTATATTGACTTATCTATATATTTTCAATGAATTTCAACTATACCCATTGAAAAAGTTCCTTTTTTGCTTAGATTTTTGAAATATTGCATATATTTTTTATATTTCATCACCTTATTTACTACCTCATCCATGAAATTTCCTTTCCGTCTTGTATCTTGTGTTGCTAATCACGCTTAAAAGTATGGAAGGTGATTTTTGCATGTGATTCTTTGAGAGAAAGAATCCTATTATTTGGTTTTTCAATTTTTGTTGGCTAGTTTTGGTAAGTCTATAATTAATGGCTAGATATTGGTAAGTTGAGATTTACTTAGGACATTTGTGTAGGTTTCCCATCATTTTCCACAAAAGAATACCTGCTTGGAGAGAGTTATTGGCCTATTTGGATCCAGAGATGTAAAAATTGTACGGGGCGCCCTAGCCCCTATTTAACATATACCCATTTTTTTTAAACTTTTAATTTGTACCCACTTTTTAAATAACTTCAGCCCCTTTTCTCCTCCTCCTCCTCCTCCTCCTCCTCCTCCTTCTTCTTCATGTGATAATGATTTTATATGGTGGTTATTTTAATGTAGTTTATGATGTTTTACAATGGTGAGATGTTATAACACTTTATTTTTTTCTATTGCTTAGGATATCTTCTTCTTATTTTTCTTAATTGCAAAATGGGTTTATTAGATTTATTGTTGTTTGACATATTGATGATTGAGGTTTGTTCCTGATGATATTTGGAGGTTATGTTTCAAATTTGAGCTCATTTGGAATAGATTTAGGTATTAACTCGTATATTGGATTGTTATAATTCGAAGAACAAATTTCCGTTTCTAGGTAATNCTCCTCCTCCTCCTCCTCCTCCTTCTTCTTCTTCTTCTTCTGCTGCTACTGTTGTTGGTGCTGCTATGGAACTTCAGTTCATGGGATGATTACCATAAATATGTTTATCAGATTATTTAAAAATAAATTATAAATAATCACGTAAGTTAGTAGACAAAAACTTTAGCTCTAGAGCTGAATTTCGCCAGTTACAAGACAAAAACTTCAGCTCTAGAGCTGAAGTTCGCCAGTTACAAAAACAAAAACTTCAGCTCTAGAGCTAAAGTTCGCCAGTTACAAAAATAAAAACTTCAGCTCTAGAGCTGACGTTCGCCAGTTACAAAAATAAAAATTTCAGCAATTACAAACAAAAACTTCATCAAATAGAGAACAAAACTTCAGCTACTATGTTTAAGTTCATCAATTACAAACAAAAACTTCGGCACACTTGGTTCAGCACACTTGCTACTTCACGCCCGTCTACTAGAATGTTAAAATTTTGCGTGATTGCCTTTGCTACTTCAGCCCCGTATGCTGAAGTTATGCGAAAAAGCGGGTACACTTATAAAAAAAATTTATAAAGCGGACACAAATTAAAACGTGACACAAAAAACGAATATAGATGCAAATGCCCCTCCAATGATTATGCCCTATTTAAACTCACTAGCCCAAGTAGTTTCAATTTGTTGCAACTTGCGACCATGGTCTTGTAGATAGATTAGGCCACTTCCCTTTAAAAATGCTTCTGTTTTTTACATTGTCAGTTACTTATTAAATAATAATTAAATAAAGATTATTATTTTTGTTTTATTTCAAAAAGAGCACATTCATTTAAAATTATAGCATTTTTTTCAACGTTATGTACGTTTAGTGCTCTTCAAAATTTTAAAGTAGTCCCCAATTTAAGGAATTAATTTTGAACCATATTAATCTATCCATATTTCTCTCCCATCATTAATCTATACTTATCATGTTTATGAAAATTTCCGCTCTTAAAATCTCTTTTCATTATTATATCATACACAATTTAAGTAAATTTACATTTTTATTCCATGATCGAAGGTGTATATATACATATGTGATAGACTTTTTTACAATGTAATTTTAAATATAAACATATGTAATGAATATATTATGTATATTTGCCTATACCGAACTCGTTTTATGTCAATGCAAGTATAATTTTGTATACATAATGTATAAACAAATATACATATTCAATAAAGGAAAAGGAAAGGCATAGGATTCTCTCCCATTAATTATTGTACCCGACATAGCGGGCTTTTTAATAGACTGTTATAACAGTAAATAGACTGTTTAGAGGGACCCATATATGGGACCCACTTAGATTCCTTTTGTTCCCCTGACTTTCCTAAATAAGGGGCTTTGTTTTCATTTTTAGGCAGAGGCTTTTAGATAAGTTTCAGTTTTCTTTCAAGCTTTCTCTCTCTCTCTCTCTCTCTCTCTCTATTGTAAAAATTTTCTCTCTTTTTGAATAAAATTCCG
>MDKJ01021053.1:0-12912 GCA_005239525.1 Nicotiana knightiana | reverse complement strand
AATATCCATTCTCACCTTTTTAGGAAGATCAGCCATTAAGTCCACAAGTACCTTTACGCGCGCGCAACTTGGCCTTGTCTTATTAACAGTAGACATATCAAGATGTATTGGCTTACCTACTGCTGAGGCAATTGAGAAGAGGCATTCTTTAACAAAAAAGGTCGGCAATAAGTTAGGGAAAGATATCCATGCCATTACCTTTGGTGTCTCCTCCCCAGATTTAAACTTTGAATCATACAACAGAGTTCTCAACTGGAATTCTTGTCCAAGTCTGTCCTTAATGTAATAAACACTCTTCGACGTGAAATCAATATAATCTTGCCATAATGTCAACCTTACCAATACATGTCTATCCCTTAGATATCCAATATTGCATTCACCCTTAATCCCACATTGCATAGGAATGACTTTGCGTAATTCTTGCAACTCCGGCCATCCGTATGAAAATTTGCAAACAACTGCGTACCTTAAGCCTTCGATCACATTCATACGTTCAACTTCAGTTTCTGTAAATCTTACTAGTGGTTTGCCTTGTAAATAAGTTGCACGCCTGAAGGGAATTAGTTCCACTGCAACTGGATGATCATGCATGGTGGTTTTCGACGTAGGTTTTACTGCATGTGCGTAATCCATGGGTTTTTGGATATTGTTTGTTGTCGTAGGGGGCTGGGTAGTGGTGGTGGGTGGTTGTGGAGGTCACCCCGTCGTTGGTGGTGGCTCGTCATTGGCCGGAGTGGCCATGGCAGTGTTCGCGAGGGAGCAGTTAGGGTTTAGGCTCGAGGTTTCCGGGGTTTGTGTTTTTAGAGTCGTCACCTAACAATTTTTAAAGGTGCATTAGGACACCAAAGGGGTTCATTTACAACTACATTGTTAACGAGAGATAGGGTAAGGGCTTGAAATTATCCTAAGAGGAAGGTGTTAGGCACCCCTCAGGATCCACAAGTGTGGTTCCCGGCCAAACAGCTTTTGTGAATTTGTACGGCTTTAGCAAAAAAACAAATAAAGGCTCAAATAAGAGGGGATTTAAGTCTTAAGCATGCAGATGTTTGAAATAGTAAATAAGGTTATATTTTGAAAGGGTTACGATCTAAGCATAGAAAGGGTATCCTAGGTTTATAATAATATGGATCACATCAGTACAATACCCGGTAATCACTCCTCAAAGAGGGGCTACACATTGTATTAGCGTACCGGTCATCATATCCATATTCTAACCTTTCCCACCCCGTAAAAGTAACTAAATCGAGTGTTGGTCTCGATCTCTATTTCATGTTGTTACCCGTCCCTTCCTATCAGTCCCGGAGGAATTTAGGACTTCTATCCTATAAGGGATTTTCTAGGCAGACCCTCAGGTTTGAAGGAAAAATACTAAGGCGACAGATAAGAACATGTAGGACTGCAATTAGGGGAAAACACAGAAAAGCAGAGAAAAGGCACAAGTACCTCCACACATAGTACACATAAACAACATGACTCATACACAGTTAAGGTCCAGATTCAGGTTCTGATCCAAAGCATGGTATCTAAGTGATAACACAAAGACAGATTTATTGCATAACTCATAGAGGAAGTCTTAATCAGGCTTGCCTACTGGTTTTAAACATGTTGACAGTTGAACACTAATCACAAAGGACAGTTCTGGTTTTATTTCTTTATGGCTGATTACCTAAGACTTGCCTATGCGGGGGAAAGTGTATACTAATTATCTGAATTGTTAGAAGGACTATTGCAAATTATTAACTACACATGATGTTCTAGATTGTTCAGAACACAGAATTGTTGCCAGTTGTTTTAGAGAAACTGAGTGAAGTGTTTTATACCTTTTACATGCATCACTAGTTAGACTAGGTGTTGTTAAGCGAGTATGAATGAAATCCTAAAACATGGTATCTAATGAACAGGTAGGGATGCAGAATGATGCATATACAGAGTCCTAAGCAGGATTTCTAATTGCACAATAATTACAGCATTAAGCATGATTTCAGAAGATACAAGAGTGGCGGTTTATTTTAGTGTCGTTTATCCTAAACAGGATCTCTAAGTGCGGATAGCAATATGAAACATGATTGTAGAAGATACCAATTATTAACATTATTTACCCTATCACAGAATTTTTCTAAGTGATGAATGACAGTACTGAAACAAGATGCTGAAACAATGTTCATAAAGCCTAAATAGCATGATTTTTAATGCATGATATGCTTTGTACATGTTGATCCTAAACATGATTCTATTGCACAAATAAGGAATGTAAACCTAATAGCATGGTTTCTACCCTTTAATATTTATAACATGCATAACTACCATTTTCCATTTGCACTATCCATCCCCAATAGTTGTTTACAAATAATTATTATAGGCTATTTGTATTAATTACACAACTGAATAAAGAAAAGGAAGAATTTATACTATAGGGAGCCTACTGATAGGCCCATAATCTCCAGAATGCCTCATTTCCATTCTATTCACAACCTTTCACATGATCCAGGTGAGTCAGAGTTCCCTAAGGATCTCAAAGGATCCCGAGCAGTGCTCACACCCAGATTTCATAGCCAAGATGGAGTAAGTGCAGTGTGGAAAGGCCAGATCTTGTGTGTCAAAGTTCAGCGGGAGCTCAAGGGTCCCAAGGAAATGCTCACACAAGAGGGGCAGAACCTAATGTCTAAGAGTATAGTGGAAGTCCTCATAGTTTTAAAAAGATCAAGTAGGAAAACAGCTTTTGAAAATAACTTGTTTGAAATAAATTTTGAAGAACAAGAATGTTACTTAGTGAAAATAGTTTGAAAGGGAAGAGGGTAAGACAATCAGAGTCTCAGGATCAGAACATTACACATAGGGCAAGAAACAAGAACCAAGTCAGTTTAACACTCACAAGCAGGGACTGAGGGGTAGGGGACAAGTATGACACTCATAGGTATAGATTTGCATACGAGTTAGCACCAGAGAAGTACTAAGGTATTACAGCACTTAACAACCACAGAAACAGTTTCTTCATAAAGAGGTTCAGGCCAAAAACTAACAGAATCAGATTGAGGGGTGTGCCAGGGGAGATAACATGCTGAATCTAAGGAAGGATAGGATAGCTTAACAACCATACTATTAAAGTGAAAGTAGAATTGCTAATTACAGAGTACACAATAGAACCATAAGTAAAAGCAAAGTAGAAATAGAAGGAACTGTAATACCAAAAGAAACATGTTGTTTTGAAGCTTTAAGTTAAACTGAAAACATACCAGTTAAATGAGAGAATAAGTGCAGAGTGAGGAGCAGTAGAGTGAAGAACATTAGAGTACAGAGCAGTAGAGTGTATAGTTGCTCAGTCTTGGCTTGCAGCCAACTAAGAATAGCAAGTAAACAGCAAGAATAACGAGAGAGAATGTAAATGTGTGTGAGAGAGTTCAGAACAGTGTATTGTTCGTGTCCTTGTTAATGAGAGAGTAGAGTATATATAGTTTTGAGAATAGGCAGAAATAAGGCAACAAATAATAGTTCATCACAATTATAGAAATAAACTCTAATTAGAATCAATTGGATATAAGTACTCCTTTTAATTAAGGAGTCAATGTTCAACGGTAACAAACAGTGATAAACAAGGAAAGAAATCACTTGAGAAGCTGATTTTAACATATAAGTAGTAGTAAAAGCATAGAGCATGTGATTAAGACTAAATACAGAATATCCTAATTAAGGAAAGTGTATAAGAACTAATTGACAACAGGTTTATTCATAGAAATAAGGCAAGAGATAATTCTGAAAATTAACAAGAAAATATCGAGAGAGATTCAAAACACAGGGAATCAGTATCAATCAAGGAAGTACCACACAAATAAGGAAATACTCAAAGTCAGGCAATCAGTATTACTCAGAGTAAAATATCACAATTTAGGGAAATACTCGAAAATCAGTAGAGAGTATGATATGAAAAATCAATAAAGTACTAAACATACCTATTCAGGGATTCAAAATGCTAAAACAGTATCGATTTGAACGGAATATCATATACTAAGCAAAAATCAAAAACCCTAATCATGAAATTAAGGATTCATCCCAGAAAATAGCAAGTAATTAAAGGAACCAGTTAGGCAAGCATGGTTTAGGCATAGGCGACAAAGAATCAGAAACCCTAACAGTGATTACAGAGAAATAAATCACAAGAACACATAAAATATACACGAAAGTACAGCAGCATGCTAGAACAGGTAAACAATACTGCAAAATAAACTCGGACTCACAGATTGAACCCAGAAATTTGTGGCTTTTAACAACAGAGGAACCGAACAAAGGAAAAAGCTCAGATGATGTTTAAACATGGTAAAAATCACAATATAATGCTAGGAAATTAGGAAATGAACTGTTTTTAGAAAGGATCTTGAAACCCTAGTTTTGAAAAGTGAAGAATCGTTTTAGGACACTAGAAGATCTTTGAAGAAAATATGTAAAAACCTCATAATATACACAGATATGTTACATATCTAAATAAATTGGAGGGTCTAAGGTTAGGGTTTCCAGAGAAAACCCAAAGAAGAAGAAGAAAACCCAAAATCTTACCGGCTTTTAACTGGAGGGTGATAGATCTTACTCGAACCGCCATAGATGGCCGGAAAGATGGCATGAGATCGGAGATGGGAGTCGAAACACCTCTGGTTCACTTGAGAACCCCCAAACGGTGACACAAGGCAAAGGATGGAGCCATAAGGCTAGTGAGAGGTGAAGCCTCCATGGTTTCAGGCGAGGAGGTGGCCGGAGAAGGGGAGACAAGGGCTCAGTAGAGGGAGAGTTTAGAGAGAGAGGTGAGAGGATTCAGAGAGACGGATCAGTGAGAAATGAGAGGGGAAAATGAGAGATGGGGGGTAGTCGTTTAGGGTTAAATATGGTACGGATGAATCTGGGCCATTGATTTGAATTAATCAACGGCTCAGATCGAATGAGGGATTGGGCCGAGTATTTTGTGAGGACTGGGCTGGGTTATTTGGGCTAATTAATTGGGTTAGGTTTCCGGATTAATTAAGCTAGAATTAAAAAAATAAAAGTGGCTAATTGTTAAATACCCCATAAAATAGATAAATAATTTATAAAAATGGCAAATAATTATAAGAAATGAAATTGATGCTCAATAGAGTAAATTAAAATGATTAATTAGTATTTAAAACATGAATGACTAATTATTGAGTAAAAATAGTATAAAACATATGATTGGGCTATAATTGCAAAGTTATTGCAATCATAGCCAAAGAGTGCCAATTTGGCTAATTGTGAAATAATTTGGTCTTCGTAGGATTAAAAATAATATATTAAGTCAAGAAATATTTTTGAAATCATTTGTAATGAAATTTCGTAATTAATTATTAGAAATAAAAAAACTGGATGAATTAATAAAAATATGGTAAAATTATAGAAAAATATCAATTTCTATGAAAGCATGTTTTCTGAAGGTATATATGCAAGTTAAAAAATAATTTGAGGGAAAATTGGGTATCAACACCTGCCCATCGATTATAGCTCGATGGTAATGAAAATACTATGATACTGTATATATATAGACTCTCTGCTCTCTTGACTAGAAGAAGGAAATACTCAAATGAATATGAAGCCCCGATAAAGAAAATATTGTAACTTGCGAGACTAGCAAAATATATGTAAATTCCGGAATATGAATTTTTCTTTATGCCTTGTTATCAAACTTGTGTAATGAAGACATCAATGCCAAGATGAAGGAAGGGCTTAGCCTTAACATACCTGGATCGATTCTCTTGACAATTTCTCTAACACGCGTCTTTTGTGAAGAATACATAACGGCGGATCGAAGTAGGGAAAAATCTGTATGATATTCCTTGTGCAATTTTTGCACGCCTCTTTTCTTTGGTTGAATCTGTATAAGCCTCATGTGGATCAAAGTAAGTCCGGACTAGCAGATTTTCAAACCTCAGATATCTTTCTGGTTACTCCTTTCTAATGACACCCATCAAGTTTGTTTGTCTTAAAGTAGCCCGTGCAGTATCCATCTCCCGAAGTTCAATCATTTCCAAAACTATATTCTCATACAAATCCTCAAGTATATGTCTAGGAAGCTTAAGTTGAGAAACTTGAGGTAATACTGCATCCCATCTTCCACTATTAATATCAGCAACAAATGTTTTAAGATTATCCACTGTATTTAGTGAAACTTGGCACTCATTCTGTAAAAGAATCAAAGAATCTTGTAAGGTTTCAGAGAATTGTTCGCGTTGGATCATTGTTATCTCTTTGCAAATGGTATATAAATGTTGTTTTGCTTAACTTTGCAAGGTCTTATAATTCTCCAATAAAGATACTAAGCCATATTTACGTGTAAATAAGTTATAGCTTTGCCTAGTGACTCATTTTGCATAATTTTTCCACCTTGATTAACCTTATGCCATGTGGCAATCTCAACAAGACTCTTATCCACTTAATACCATAATTATCTCCACCATTAATCAATTATCCACATAATTAAGGACTATCTCAAATTACTTAAAATACTACCCACTTTTAACATACCGTATACACCTTACTATCATGGACACGTGGTACCATGTATGGTACTAGTCCATAATTACTGGGTATTTTAGCTCGGGCAATATTTTATCCCAAAATGTCAAATTTCGACGAAGTTCATTTTCTTTGATTTGCTCACCCTCTCACCTCCACGAATTTACTTATCACTTGTTTGAAATAATACAATCCTTATAATCTCCAAATAATTTTCCTTGGGCTGATGTCAATTACCTTACGACCAATTCTACGTGCAATACCATAGGGTGCAACATCGTCGTAATTTAATATTGTGAAGCATAACACATCGTAATGTAATACTGTTAGACGTAACATCGACGTAATATTGCAGGGTGTAACAGATCTGAAGAAGATGAATTGCTAGTTTGTTTGAAGAATCTATTCTTAGAAGATGAAGAGATGGACTAGTGTAATAATTGAGGAGGAGGAGCAGGAGGAAGGCCTCGCCATCCAGTCAGTGGAGAAAGGACTTGTTCTCAGGAACTGGACAGTCACATCATCAAGGGCCCACCGAGTCCCGGGGTAGCCTTGCTTCTAGTGTCACTTATTTTGAAAATAATTCTTTTAAGCATTTTTAAAACATTTTCAGTATTTTGTTTTGGAAACATTTGTGTGAATCATTAAAATCGCTTTTTGTTTGACATTTTGATACTTATCAATGGCTTGTTATTTTATTATTTATTACTATTCTCTACATTTTTTCTCTCTACGGTATCACTATTTCTTATCTTGATGAACCAACGACTGTGACATGTAATGAGACAACGCAACATAAGGATAGTGACTCGGAAGAGATAGAAGAAGAAGATATAATACCTGAGGAAATTGTCAAAGAAATTGAGAGTTTTGAGAACAAACTTAGGTCCAACCTGGACGAGACTGAGATAGTTAACTTGGGAGATTCCGAAATAGTCAAAGAAACTCGCATAAGCATTCAACTGTCACCATCAGAAAATGAAGAGTACACTCGTTTCCTGAAAGAATATGAAGACATTTTCGCATGGTCTTATGATAATATGACTGGTTTGAGCACATCTATAGTGGCTCATAAGCTACCCTCTAATCCGATGTGTCCGCATGTAAAGCAAAAGCTCAAAAAGTTCAAGACACACATGAGTTTGAAAATCAAAAAGGAAGTCACCAAACAGATCAAAGTTAAGGTTCTCAGAGTGGTTGAATATCCGACTTGGTTGGCCAACATCGTGCCGGTTCTGAAGAAGGATGGGAAAGTCAGAGTATGTGTCGACTATCGAGACTTAAATAGATCAAGTCCCAAAGATTATTTTACACTACCCAACATACACATATTTATCAACAACTGCGCCAAGCATGAACTCCAATCCTTTGTGGATTTCTTCGCGGGATATCATCATATCTGGATGGATGAAGAAGATGCCGAGAAAATGGCTTTTATTACACTGTGGGGGTGTACTGCTATAAAATTATGTTGTTTGGTTTGAAGAATGCTGGGGTCACTTATATGAGAGCCATGACAACTATTTCCACAACATGATACACAAGGAGATAGAGGTATATGTGGATGACGTCATTATCAAATCCAAGAAGGGCACAGATCACATAGTAGACTTGAGGAAATTCTTTGATCGAATCCAGAGGTACAATTTGAAATTAAATCCCGCAAAATGTGCCTTTGGAGTCCCTGCCGGAAAGCTGTTAGGATTCATCATCAGCCCCCGAGGAATTGAGCTATACCCATCAAAGGTCAAGGCTATCCAGTATTTGCCGCCTCCAAAGAACAAGAAAGACGTGATGAGTTTCTTGGGGCGTCTCAATTATATCAGCCGCTTCATAGCACAATCAATCGTGATCTGTGAGCCGATTTTCAAAATGTTAAAGAAGGATGCCGCAACCAGTTGGACAGAAGACTACCAGAAAGCTTTTGACAAAATCAAAGAATATTTGTCCACATCGCCAGTCCTAGTCCCGCTAGAGCCTGGTAGACCGCTGCTACTCTATCTCATTGTACTAGATGGGGCTTTCGATTGCGTCTTGGGACAACATGACGAGACGGGAAGGAAAGAACAATCCATATATTATCTGAGTAAGAAGTTCACACCCTACGAAGCACGGTATTCTCTGCCGGAACGCACATGTTGTGCTTTGACCTGGATAGCCAAGAAACTGAGGCACTACTTTTGTGCCTATACCACATATCTCATATCAAGGATGGATCATTTAAAGTACATCTTCCAGAAACCCATGCCTACAAGGAAGCTAGAAAAATGGCTGATATTGTTGAGTGAATTCGACATCGTCTATATGACTCAAAAGTCGGTTAAGGGACAAGCATTAGCAGGCCATCTTGCGGAAAATCATGTAGGAGGAGAATATGAGCCACTAAAAACGTATGTTCCTGATGAAGAAGTATCATTCGTAGGATAATATATTGTACGACGGTTGGAGAATATTTTTTGACGGAGCCGCAAATTTTAAGGGAGTGGGTATTGGAGCCGTTTTGGTATCAGAGACAGGACAACATTACCCGGTATCCGTAAAACTTAGATTTTCGTGCACCAATAATATGGCAGAATATGAGGCTTGCATATTGAGGCTCAATTTGGCCGTTGACATGAATATCTAGCAATTACTGGTAATTGGTGATTCAGATCTTCTGGTACATCAGGTGCAGGGAGAATGGGCTACAAAGAATATTAAGATATTACCATATCTATATCATGTGCCAGAAGATCTGAATCACCAATTACTGGTAATTGGTGATTCAGATCTTCTGGTACATCAGGTGCAGGGAGAATGGGCTACAAAGAATATTAAGATATTACCATATCTATATCATGTGCAAGAGATGATGAAGAGGTTCACGAAAATAGAGTTCAGACATATCCCGAGAATCCAGAATGAGTTTGCAGACACATTGGCCACTTTGTCCTCAATGATACAGCATCCGGACAAGAATTTCATTGACCCCATTCTGGTAAGGATTCATAATCAGCCAGCTTACTATGCTCATGTTGAAGAAGAAATATATGGGAATCCATGGTTTCACGATATCAAGGAGTACTTGGCAAAAGGAGAATACCCGGAGCATGCAAATCATACTCAGAAATGTACGCTCCGAAGATTGTCCAACCATTTCTTCCAAAGTGGAGTAATTTTGTATAGAAGGACTCCAGACCTAGGGTTATTACGGTGTGTTGATACCAAGGAAGCTTCCAAACTGCTCAAAGAGATACACGGTGGAACTTGTAGACCACACATGAATGGTTTCATTTTAGCCAAGAAGATACTGAGAGCAAGATATTTTTGGATGACTATGGAAACAGAATACATCAGGTATGTCCAGAAATGTCATCAGTGCCAAATACATGCAGATATGATACGGGTGCCACCAAATAAACTCAATGCAATAAGTGCACCTTGGCCTTTTGCCGCTTGGGAATGGAAATCATTGGACCAATCGAGCCCACTGCTTCAAACAGGCACAGGTTCATTCTAGTGGCCATAGACTACTTTACAAAATGGGTTGAAACTGCATCTTACAAAGTTGTAACCAAGAAAGTCGTCGCAGACTTTGTCAAAGATCGTATTGTTTGCCGATTCGAGGTTCCAGAATCCATCACCACCGAAAATGCTGCCAATATCAGCAGTGACCTAATGAAAGCTTTGTGTGAGACCTTCAAAATTAAGCACAAGAATTCGACAGCATACCGGCCCCAAATGAATGGAGTCATGGAGGCCTCCAATAAGAATATTAAGAAAATATTGAGGAAGATGGTAGAAAATCACAAGCAATGGCACGAGAAGTTACCATTTGCCTTATTGGGATATTGTACAATAGTCCGCACATCAACCGGGGCAACTCCTTATTTTCTGGTCTACGGTACTGAAGCTATCATTCTCGCCGAGGTAGAAATCCCTTCCTTAAGAATATACAAGAAGCTGAACTCAGTGATGCAGAATGGATAAGAAGCCACTATGAACAATTAGCTCTCATTGATGGAAAAAGAATGAATGCAGTATGTCATGGTCAACTTTGTCAGAACAGAATGTCCAGAGCTTTCAACAAAAGGTTCTGACCTAGACAATTCACACCGGGGTAGCTGGTGCTGAAACGGATCTTTCCAGACTAGGATGAAGCCAAAGGAAAATTTTCACCCAACCGGAAAAGACCCTACATGGTTCACAGGGTACTAACAGGAGGAGCACTCATACTCGCAGAAATGGACGGAGAGATTTGTCCAAAGCCTATCAACTCATACGCAGTCAAAAGATATTATGTTTAAGTTGTTTACATTTCGTCATTTGATGTAACTGAACTACAGTCGACCTGATTCCCGTTTAAGAGAGGATATGTAGGCAGCCCTGTGGGTTTGGTCATAATTCAATAAAATTTTCATTTTCCCCACAACTAGAAACTGGGGCAGAATTTTGAGGAGGACCCTCAAAATTCCGGAGCAAGTCCAGCTAATGTCATCATATGCAGAACGGTCAAAGAATCGCCTAAGTAAACTGGGGCAGAATTTTGAGGAGGACCCTCAAAATTCTAATGCAAGGAAGTCGCAATTTCTTTAAAAGTGTCACAGTCATTGGTTCATCTAATTTACTTTATATTACATACGTTCTAAATAACCACATTCACCATATGCACGCATATTTTTTGAAAACTTTATCTTATGATACAGCCAAATGATACTTGTGGTAACTGAAGCATGATTTCGATACAGAGCAAAACAAAGAAGATAGGTGGAGGAACGAACCAACCTTCCCCGCAAAACTAACGACTTTCCTTTGGATGCAGGAACAAGAAATAGTCTCAAATTTGGGAACACCTAGGAATCACTATCTTCATAACGACAAAGTTTCCAAACGCAATCACATTTCCAGCTAAGAAATACTTTGTTATCACTCATTGAATTTCTTTGTATGAGACTAAGCACTGCCTGCCTTTTTCTTTCATGAGGCTAAGCATTGCCTCCCTAATTGCATAAGGCTAAGCATTGCCTTCCCCTGCATGAGACTAAGCATTGTCTCCATCATGCATGAGGCTAAGACCTTCCTCCTCAATTGAATAAGGCTAAGCACTACCTTCCCATGCATGATACTAAGCATTGTCTCCATTTTGCATGAGGCTAAACACTGCCTCCTCAATTTCATAAGGCTAAGCACTACCTTTCGCTGCATGATACTAAGCATTGTCTCTATCTTGCATGAGGCTAAGACTTGCCTCCTAAATTACATAAGGCTAAGCACTGTCTTCCCTCGCATGAGACTAATCATCGTCTCAATCTTGCATGAGGCAAAGCCTTGCCTCTTCAATTGCATAAGTCTAAGCATTGTATTCCCCTGCATGAGACTAAGCATTGTTTCCATTTTGCGTGAGGCTAAGCCATGCCCCCTCAATTTCATAAGGCTAGGCATTGCCTTCCCTTACACGAGACTAAGAAATGTCTCCATCTTGCACGAGGCTAAGCCCTGCCTCCTTAGTTTCATAAGGCTAAGCACCGCCTTCCCCCGCACGAGACTCCATCCTTGAACGAGACTAAGCATTATCTCTCCTTTCATAATCACCAATGCTATGCTATTTGAAACCTTGCACTATTCTCTAACTTGGGGCTAAGTTATGCCCCCGATCTTACGCAAGACTAAGTTCTGTCTTGTTTCATTTCAAGCATCATGTATTTGCATCTCATGGGCTGAAACATCGCCATTTTCTCCAAAGGCGTCATAGTCTGAAGGCATCATCCTCATAGCCGGAAGACATCATGCCATGGACTGATGATCTCTCAATATTGCACATTATTATTCAAAGGCGTCATGGTTCAGAGGCATCATCCTCATATCCTGAGAACATCATTTCATGCCTGCGAATCCCTTATCTCACGATTCTAGCCCAGGACATCATGGTCTAAGGACACCATCTTCATCGTCCAAAGACAACTCTCATGGTCCAAAGGGAATTTTTATCATGTCTAAATTCTCGCAGTAATCATATATATTTGCATGCACCGTGTTTTATGTTTCGCAGGTGATCTAGGAAGTAATCATTCTCCTAACGGGAGCAATCTTCGCTCTGATTTCCATTCAACGTTCATATCCTACAATTATTTCAAATGTATCCAACCACCATACGTTACCCATTCCCATCTGATAACCATTCAAATATTGTAACCATTCCCAGATACATCCATTCACAATCCCGATATCGTCCTGTCCATAAAAGCTTGTCCGTTCCTACAACAACTCCATCGGTTTATCCCACCGTTGGATCCAGAACTATACATGGCCTGATTCCTGTAAAACCAGGGATATGAAGGCAACTGAGAAACCAGGGCTCGGCCTATATTTTTAAAATCACCCCATTCGGTCAAAATCGGTCATCATTTCTTTACCCGACAATTC
>ML417399.1:0-17142 GCA_005239525.1 Nicotiana knightiana | reverse complement strand
AAGCAGAGTCATCATTCTGGTGGAAACTTCCCGTGTCCATTTTATCCATGGAAGAAGAATACATTGAAGCACAGAGAGTTATTTTCCAGCAAAACAAGTGCATCCCGAAAGAAATATGGCCAAAAGATTGGGCAAGTTGGAATTATACCAGCACTCATCCTCACTGGGAAAAAGTCCGAGAAGCAGCAAAGGAATATCAAACTCTGTATGAAATAATCCGAGAAAAGATCACGCAAGACATCTACAGATTAAGGTTACGGACCACATCCTACAATCCAAAGGAGAAGGAACATGCCGAGAAAGAACCGACAAATTCTAGGTGTTACTACACAAGATCTCTGAAAAGATGCCTAGAAGACAGACCAGGAAGATCAATTATCTAAATCCTTGTTAATCTCACCATAATCCTACATTACCTACCAAAAAACCCTAAAAATCATCTACCCATGCCAAGACAAAATTTCACATCCTTCCAAACCAGCTGGGGCCCACTTTCACATGCCTTCACATGTTTTCACATGCCTCCACATGCTTCAACACATGCAGCACACTATTTTCACATGCTCCCACAACCGGTCACATGCCAAAACCATGTATATTTCACCCCTGTCACATGTTTCCAGGAGCTTTTAGTTGGTTTTTCCTAAGGTCCTTCACATGTAAAAAGGGACCCACTTGTAGATAAGTTTGCCATGTAAGATAGGTTTAATTTAATGCAAGTTTGTCTTGTAATAACCTCCTACTCCTATATAAAGGAGGCCTTGTAGTAGTTGTAGGATTATCTTGTAACTTTTCTAAACCTTTGTGATATACTACATATGAGTTCCTTCTAAATTTCCTTCTTGTTCTTTCTTTCGAATGGATGGAAAGGCCGGTCCATGTATGAAAATAGAGTAAGAATACTCTAAGAAAGTTAGCTTGTTGTAGTACGAATGTTTTCTGAGTTTTAACAGTTGGGTTGATTGTAGTACAACAGTTTTCTGAGTTGTGTAGCTTGGCAAGCCGTCCCTTATGGGTTGTTGAAGCCAGCCCCTTTGGTAGGAAAACTGTTGCGACTACAAGCAAATTAACTGTTAGTGTAGCTTGGCAATAGCCAGCCCTTTTGTAGGAAAACTTGCGTATCTATGATATAGTTTGCTTGCTTGGGGTCTCTTGCTCTGTTCATCCTACTGTAGTTTCAAGGCCACTTAACGGTCCACTCTAAACCCATTCCAATGTGACCTATTATATTAAAATGCCTTAAACCTCAAATTTGTTATATGAACTTAAACGTTATGATGCATGACCTTAGATTTTGATGAAGCTTGTGATTTTGGGAATGAAATTTTCTGGTCAAAGTTTTACAGTTATATGATACAACTTTGAGCTAAGACATCGCACAACGAGCAAAACAAATTATCTTTTATCAATCATGTGTGCTTTCTGCTGAGGCCTTTTATCGAACATGTGGAAGCTGTAAACATAGTGAAGCACGACTGAGCCCTCACACAACTTGGCTATTGCTTCTCAGTATTTTAGCCGAAAAACAAATATGGAGGCATACATATATGGATGGGAAGCAGAGAGCTAAATAATGGACTCATACGACGCTTCCCGGCGCCGGTAGTGATGTTAGATATGCTCCATAAAAAAAATTAAAGAGCAATAGACTAATTTGAACATAAATCTTAAGATATTGTTTGATAGAACTACATTAACAAATGATAGGCCACCAAATTTATAGGATCATTAGTTCCATACCCAACCCTTATTAATTCAAAATAATATCCATGACTCCAATGAACTTAACGTTATTGTTTCACTGATTTTCGTTCAACTTTCAAGAACAAAAACACCATATACTCACAAAATCAACAAGATACAAATCCAAGCATACAAGTTTTAATCAAGAGGACGAAACCACCAAACTTCAAAACACAGGACAAATAAACGACAAGAAAAACGGACTAAAATAACAGTAAGCGAAAAAGAAGAACAGACCTCGAGAATGAAGCTTTTCTGATTAAAAATGAATCCCCATGAGTGAGTATGTTAGATTTGTGAAGGATGGATGTTCACTCCTCTTTTTACAGATCGGTTCCCCCTCTTTCTTGCCCTTTTTTTTTGTGGATCTTCAAAGTGTGTATATTTATACAAGTAAAATCTCTTTGTTAAAGTGTGTTCATGGAAAGGATGAGTGGAAAAGTGGGGGAGGATCGTGTGTGTGTGTGTTGTGAGGGGAAGAGGAGACGTGAGAGGTGGGGGAGATAGGGAATTTTTTTTTCTTCTTCTTCTTTTTGATTTTTTTTTTTTTTGGTTTAAAATTTAAAAAAATATTTCAAGTAAAATTCAATAAAAATACTAAGACAAAAATATATATATATATATAAGAAGGTGAAATATTTACATATAATTTAATGACACTAAAAAAATACCTTAGCTTATTCTAATTGAAAGGAAATCATATTCACACACACACACACACATATACATNTATAATATAATGACACTAAAAAATACCTTAGCTTATTCTAATTGAAAGGAAATCATATTCACACACACACACACACACACACATATATATTTGTTGAAATAAAGTAAATTACATAGCTAAAAATATTAGCCAACTACTATGAGATGAGACCTCAAAGAAATATTTACTAAAGTAGTATAGAATTTGGGTGTGGTCAAAAATTAGTTGTTCACAAATAAAATACAAAGAAACAAGTCCCACCCGCATGCTTTAACCTAATGACAACGTATAAGTACTTGTCACCTCATATACATGTCGTCCCCACACACAAAACACGTAAATATACCAACAAGTCCTAATCCCTCAAGTCAAGGTTAACCACGATACTTACCTCACTCTGCAACCAAAACAATGCCCAATCGTTATGTTTACTCAAGAATTAGCCTCCAAACCAATCAAATCTTACCAAATATGGTTCAATTAATTCAAAATAAGCTTTAGAAACTACCCATAGGTGAAAAAGATTCAATATTTAATGTTTTTGAAAAAAGTCAACAAAAGTCAACCCCAGGTTCTCTTGGTTAAAACCCGAGATTCGGACCAAAACACAACTACCCATTCACCCCAGAGCCTGGTTATGTGATTAGTTTCGAAATTCGACCTCAATTTGAGGTCTATATCTCAGTTTCTCAAAATCCCCAATTTTTACCTAAATCCTTAATTTCTACCATGAAAAAACATAGATTAAAGGTTAAAACCAATGGGTGCTTATAGAATATATGTAAACAAGTTAAATTCTACTAATCTATAAAGTTGGGATGAAAAACCTCCTCACAATCAACTCTAGGCCGAGCTCAAACATGAAAATGGTGAAAATGACTTAATTCCCAACTTTGGGACCTTTTAATCACTGGGCATCAGGCCTTCTTCGCATTCGTGAAGGGCCTAACATGATCTCAAAGAACAGCGGCCCAATTGGCCTTCACGTTTGCAAGAAACTCCATGCATTCTATGGCTTGTCCCGTCCCCCTCTCCCCCCGGCGTTCACGTTCACAAGCTTGAGCTTCACATAGAGCAACTGACCAGCTCCCCTAGGTCACTCCGTAACACTTTGCTTTTGCAAAGGGTAAACCCCCCACTACTTTGCGTTCATGACCAGCTTCCCACGTTCGTGATGAGTAAATTACTCCCCAGCCCATATTCCTCTTAGTGATCGCGAAGCACGTTGCACCAGACACCAGAAACTTAGCCGAAGTTGCAATCTCTATATAAGGCCCCGTAAAAGTTTACCTAAAATTTGAGGTTTCGTGGTGCCTAAGTGGACTTATATGTTGATGTTTGTAGAGACGTAGCGGAAGTTGAAATCTCACTGTGGTTCGGACTTTTCAGATTAAGCAGTGCGTTGTGGAGTTGAAGAAAATTTTTGAAAGTGCAGGGCATTTTTTCCGGTCCATTCTGCGGTCGTAGAATTGATATGCGGATCGCAAAACTGTCGCAGACTGAAGAATAAATATGGGCAAACCTTTGGGCCATTATGCGGCCGCATAATCATTTCGCAGGCTGCACAACCCATCGTTGTCCCAGCATGAAAATTTCTAGAGGGAAGTTCTACGATGCATTATGTGACTATTGAATAGGTCTATGGACCACAGACCGGTCGCAGAGTGAGGCAAACATGCCTAGTTTTGGAGGGCTATTATGCAGCCCATTTTGTGGACCGCAGAAGCATCATACGGTCGCATATGTGACCGTAGATCTGTGATGGGGCTTCATTTTTCTAATTTTTTTTACCCAACCCTACTTTGATTAAAAGCCCTTGGGGATCGTTTTGAAGGCAAACACTTGTCATTTTAGAGAGGGGAGAGAACTATTCTAGTGAGAGGAAAGGGAGGGTTGAGGATTTCACTACTCTACCTTGATCGAACCTTGGAATCTCATCGAAAGGAACTAGCTAGGGCTTCAAAGAGGTAAGATTTTCTTTCTCCAATTCTTCAATTTGGGGTTTGGGGTTGATTATGGGTGATGAAGGTAGATTTATCAAATGCATGAGCTAATAGGGATTGTGGGGAAGTTGTTGAACAATCTTGGGTGATTTTGTTGTTGAATTGGTTGAGGGAACGGTTGGGTCATAGTTTTAACGGCCCTTGCCATACGAATTTCTCTAATCGTGCTTGTAATTCTCTCCTCCTCTATAGATTAGCATCGTTAGGAGTGTTGGGACATTATTGTTGCATTACGAAAATCTCTTTCGAGGTATGAAGTCTAAACTCTTTTCTATTATTGGAATTCCCGTATTCTTACAAAACTCCATCGTGTGAAGTTCGAACATGGAATGCTATTGATGTGGAATATTCAACTAGTAGAAATTGATTCTGATTGGCGTAACGTGTTAGCAACGTCATGTGTTAATGATTCTCTATTTTTTACTTAATTATGTTATACAACTTTTTGGGAAGAAAATATTGGATGAAATCAATCTAGTTAGACACTTATTTCTCATATGATGAAACCTCATGAACTTACGCTTGCTAAGGCCAAAGGTGCCAAATGGTTGATTTGAAAGGGAACTCTTTTATACAAACTATTATCGTTTTGGGAATCTGAAGTGTGGCATTGTGAATACACCTCCACTCGCATACATTGGGGTGAGGCGGAAAGGCCACTTTGTGTAGAGTTGTGGTATTGTAATTAGACCTCCATCCGCATACATTAGGGTGAGGCAGCAGAGTCACTTTGTGTAGATTTCTGGTATTGCGATTACGCCTCCACCCGCATACATTGGGGTGAGGCAGCAGGGCCGGTTTGTGTAGAGTTTTTGGTATTGTGATTTCACCTCCACCCGCATACATTAGGGTGAGGCGGCAAGGCCTCTTTGTGTAGAGGTGGTTGCAGAGGATCATCGACTTAAAAAATTTTAAATGTTATTGAGAGCTCTTGATAAATTTGCTATGGCTTTAATGGCTATCTAAGCCCTTTTATTATTACCATAATTCATCATAATTCATGTTGTATTTCCAAGTCCTTGAATATGTGTTTGGTTCTCATACTAGTACTATTTGACATGTACTAACGTCCCTTTGTCGGGGAAGCTGCATCTTTAATGGATGCCGGTGGTTCCACAGCGTAAGGCATTGACCAGTGATAGCGGTACACTCTCTTCCCAGTTGACTTGGTGAGCCCCACTTCATTTCGGGGTCGTGCATCATTTGTTCCGAGTGTATTATGTTTTGAGGTATAGCCGGAGCCTCGTTGTCGGCACTATGATTGTACGTTTTTGTATCTATTAGAGGCTCCGTGAACACAGTATGGGTTGTATATAGGTGTTGGGAAAGTCAAACTAATCTTGTTGTAATCAAATCACTTGTTTCACTTCAAACTATGAAAGTGTGTGTATTTTGAGACTTTATAAATGAAGTAACTAATGGTAATGGAAATTGTTATTGTTCATGAATCCTCTTGGTGTAATTAATGAAATCATCTTCTCTTGGTTTATGGGTGAGTTGGGTAGAAGGAAATATAGCAGGCTTGCTCGGTTGGGTTATTTCGGTTGAGCGCCAATCGCGCCCCCCGAGGTCGGGGCATGACACTCTAAGTCCAAAAAATGACCTGTAGCCTATCTGAAACTCACCAAAGCCCCTCGAGCTCCAAACCAAACATTCACACAAGTGTTATAATATCACACGAACTCGCGTGATCAAAACATCAAAATAACACCTAAATCTACGTATCGGACATCTACATGCATGCAATTTTCAAAGAAACTCAAAAAGTTTCAAATTCACAACCGGGCGTCTGAATCATATCAAATCAACTTCGTTTTGTACCAAATTTTGGAGATAAGTATTAATAAGTAAAATGAACCTATACCAAGTTCCGGAATCGAAACCAGAGCCTGGTAGCTATAAAGTCAACCTACAGTCAAAGTTCAAAATTCCTTAAACCTTCAAACTACTAGTATTCAAAAAATCACGTCAAAAAAAAGCTAAGGACATCCAAATTCAATTCAGGTCAAAACCTTGTCACGACCAGGAATCTCAACCTCGTGGTCATGATGGAGCCTAACATCCACTTGCTAGGCAAGCCAACATTAAACAGATAATTTAACCAATTTTAATAATTGAAAACAAAAATATTAAGAATGATAATGATAAAAGTCTGAAGTATAGTAATATAACACCGAACAACAAAATCTAAACATATCCAAGAACTTGGAGTCACGAATACATGAGCATCTAGAGTGCTACAAATAAGGTCTGAACAAAATACAACCGTTATGAAACTTAATAAAACAGAACAGATAGAAGGGAAGGGGACTTCAGGATTGTGAATGCTGTGCAACTATACATCAAGTCTCCGACTGCGACTGAAACTAAGCATAAATCTACTGAGCGCCGCTAGGACCAATACTAGTATCTGCACAAGAAGTGTAGTATGAGTATAACCGACCCAATGTAATCTGTAAGTGTCGAGCCTAACCTCGACGAGGCTATGACAAGACACCTACATAAACCTGTACAAGTGTGTATAAAGTAGCAATAACAACAAAGAACGATAGCATATCTACTGGGAGGGGACATGCGAAAAGGGGAAGATGTAACAAATACGACAAGTATGAAATCACGAAATAACCAAGTAAATCCCCAAAATAGAAAAAAACAGTCAAATCAATGATTTCAAAATGGCATGGCATCATCCTCTGTGCTTTTACTCTCGTCTGTACTATGAAATAATATGAATATAATGGCTCGACATCACCCTCCGTGATTTTACTCTCATCCTCACCATGTAATATAATATGAATGAAATGGCATGGCATCATCCTCTGTTATTTCACTCTCTTCTTCACCATATAATAATGATAATATGAATTAGAATAATAAACAATGCGGAGAATAAATGTAACTTCAAATATGGTGGCATAATATCAAACTTCAACTTCGAGAAATATTCAACAACTGTGAAATAAGCAATAATTACGAAACGAATAATCAAAAAAGTAATAATCTAACCTAAGCAAGAATATCATAAGTAATAAAACAATAAAATTCAAAGAAACAAGTTCCTTCTGCATGCTTTAACCCAATGACAATGCATAAGTACTTTTCACCTCACTTATACATTGTCCCCACACATAAAATACGTAGCAAATGGACCAACAAGTCCCAATCCATCAAGTCAAGGTTAACCACGACACTTACCTCACTCTGCAACCAAATCAATGCTCAACTGCGGCTTTTCCTCGAGAATTAGCATCCAAACCGATCAAATCTAACAAAATATAGTTCAAATAATTCAAAATAAGCTTTAGAAACTACTAAGGAGTGAAAAAGACTCAATCTTTAATGTTTTTGGAAAAAGTCAACAAAAGTCTACCTCGGATCTGCTTGGTCAAAATCCGATATTCATACAAAAATCCAATTATCATTCACCCCCGAGCCCGGTTATGTGATTAGTTTTGAAATCTGACCTCAATTTCTAAAAATCCCTACCTAAATCCCTAATTTATACCATGACAAATCATAGATTAAAGGTTAAAATCAATAATGGGTATTTATGGAAATGTAAGAAACAAGTTAAAATCTACTAACCTATGATGTTGGGATGAAAAACCTCTTCAAAATCGCTTCTAGTGTCACGACCCATCGATGGGCCGCGAAGGATGCTCGGGTCTGACCTGTCAAACACCCTTAAGCATGTATCTAAGATATAAACATGAATAGTGTAAGTGAGGGGAAACCTGTCCAAAAGACATATAGACATAAACATGCGGAATACAGTGGGGCGAGCTGGCAAGGCTGCTATAGACAACTATATATCCAAAACTGGAAGCCGGCGAGGCCACATATTATCCAACTATACATATTGTCTACAGACCTCTAATAGAAATACAACTGTACAAAGACGGGACTGGACCACGTCATACCCATATATATATATATACAATAATATCGTACTAAAATCAAAAGCAACTCCGGATCAAGTGGAGCACGCCAACTCTCGCTGATCAAGGATCCTAAGAAGGGGGACCGTCAGCTTGCCTACCTGCACATGCGGGTATGAACGCATGCCCCGGGAAATAGGACATAAGTACGAATAACGTACTGAGTATGTAAGGCATGAAAATCAGTACATAAAAGACATAAATGAAACATGGAATAAAGAAATCCACCTGTAAGTCTGAATAACTTTGTAAATTCTGAAACATTTATAATCTCATGCATGTGCGTATAATTGTCGTGTCATTCATAGGTATAGGGTACATAACATAATCAAGCCTCTTAGGGCATCCCATTATATCGTCTCGGCCACTGTGGGAAATATCATCAACATATACCAACTGATCAGGTGGTGGTGTGTATTGTCACGCCCCAAAACCGAGGGACGAGACCGGTGCCCAACCGGACTTGTATTTCCTTTCCTGCCCAACGCGCCGTGTTTACGATATACATCATTCCACACGAATTAGCAATTTTAAACATGAATCTACTACTTGAGTCCATTTCATCCTTTATCATTTCAACATTTGATAATCACAAAACATACAATAATTCTGAATCGGACCCTGCTTACTAGTAAACACATTTACTGCCCAAAATACATATATGTACAACCCACATCATGTCTACAGATCCTTTAAGAGTACTAAGGGTTTACACAATACTTGCCCGCAACAAGGCCCCGGCTATACCTTAAAGACATAACATATACAAAAGAGATGATATAGACTACACACGGCCTAGAGAGGAAGTGGGGCTCACCGGGTCTGCTGAAAGTATGAAGGGAAAACACCACCATCGGTGGTTGAGCTACCTGTTGTAGAACCACCTACAACCATATAAAATACGTAGTGTCCCCGGCAAAAGGGATGTTAGTACCGTTGAATAGTACTAGTATCTATGAACAAAGTTTAATCCAAGTAGAGTCAAAGAGTACACAATTGGAAGACAGTCAAGGTAACACACAAGTACCACGCAGATATACAGATAGTTACAAAAGAATATTTCCACCGTTACTCATTTCAATTATTCATCTGTTGCGGTACGCAACCGGATCCCACCTTACATTCACATCTCACCCTTATTACCTCTCTACCCTTATTACTTCGTGTTGCGGCACGCAACCCTATCCCACCGTACAATCGCACTTCACCCTTATTACCTCTCCACCCTTGTTACTTTGTGTTTCAGCGCGCAACCAGATCCCACCGTACGTTCACATTTCATAGAAACAATAACCAACAATTATATCACAGGGATCTTCGTCATCAAGAACATAAGTTCATATCAACCAACAACTATATGAAGTCAAGGCACAATAATCCTTACCAAACAGTAATTCACATATGGTGTTGCCATCATTATTTAACTCAATTAAATTAATCCACAGTTTCTTTTCATCATTTTCCACACTCGGCCCTTAGAAATTAGATACCTTCCCACATTAGAGTACGTTAACATTCTTTCATTTAGTAGCACATGCTGCCATATTGACATATTCAAACATTTAACGAGCCCTACACATGGTTGGATAAGCACAAAGAATCATCCTTCACAATCTCAATTAGCATGGTAATCGACTAAGAAAATCAGAGAATGAAATATTACACCTCGACACAGCAGGACAATCAATTCACATATGCTCAAGCAAGAATTTCATATCGTGTGCTCGGACACCAACAAGGTGACTCTACAAAGATTAGAGTTAGCCATACATACCTTGAATCGGAATTCCCCTTTAATTTTCTACCACAATTCACCGGACCTTCTAGCACCTTCAATCTAGTTCACAATGTGGCGTAAATGAACTTAGAATTAGGAATAATGATCATGTCTTGGACTCACTTGAGAATTCTATCATACAATAGGTTTTCCTTTGGCTTAAATGGCCTCTTTTTAGTAAAGGATTACTCTAACCCATTTCCTTTTACTAGATTATGACTAGTTGGTTACATGCATGCAAGACTCCTAACCTTATCTTCATGAACTCACCTAACCATGTTTCATTTTGACAAAAATCTTGAAATTAAGGTTGATGGGGTGGAAGCTTACCTCTTGTAGTGAAGAAAATGGTGCCCTACTTGATCAATTTCAGGCCTGAGTAGTGATGGAGGAACAATTTGATGAAGTTGGAACGCTCTCTCTCTCTAGAACCCACTCTCTCCTCTCTCTAATTTATCAGAAAATAGGCTTAAAATGAAAGGGGTAAGTGTTTTAATGAACTGGGGGTCAGGTATAAAATTATTTAACAGTCCCGAAGCAGAAATGCGATCGCATTCCTGCCATGCGGTTCGCATTTCTGTCGCATAAATGGCCCTCAAATGGGCCAAAAAGAAAAGCAGACTGCCCAGGTATGCGACCACTATGCATTCCGCATACCTATTATGCGATCGCACAGTGCGTCGCATAAATCCCTCCCCAAAAGTCAAGGTGCAAGAATGTGACAACTATGCGGCTCGCATTCGTGAAATTGGATCGCATTCGCGAAATACGTTCACATTCTAGGCCGCATAGCTGTCCTCAAAATTGACAGCAAACTGTCCAGGTATGCGACCGCTATGCGGTCCGCCTACCTGATCTACGATCGCATAGTGGACCGCAGACCTGCCGCAAATCTAGAAAATTTTGTCATTTAAGTCTCGGGGTACTTTTTACTCAAAAAGGGTCCATTTTAAGAATTTCTATAGTTATAACAACACATGGACCTATTTGGGCATTATTTTTATCCATGAAATTTTACGGGTCTTTACATTCTCCCCCTTAGAATCATTCGTCCTCGAATGAGTATCGGGGAATCACTTAGTTAAGAGAACACAAAACATGCCAACCCCCAAATTTTTACTAACTCCGATATTTCCTGAAAATTTCGCCAGAGTTTCCTTTGTAATTAGACCTATCTACCTATCAGAGAGCCCCCAAAACACATGTTTAACCAATTCCACACATTACCAGTTACTCTATCAACTTGCACATAATCCGGTCATTTCAATAAGTTATATGTAATTCAATTACTTCCACAAGCCTCACATAGTTCGGTTAATTCCACAAATTTGCACATAATTCAACTATTACAATGAATTGCACATAATTCAGCTATTTCAATGAGTTGCACATAATCTAACTAATCACCACAACATATACATTTATGGCACAAAGTTTGAGAAGTCGCAATAGTAGGGTAATTAGGGGAGTGGAGTGTTCTTGCACAAAATTTAACACAATATATAATTGCTTAGGAATGACAACTTTCAAAACCACTACCGGACTTATTCAAACAAGTAGGGGTATTTCTTTTTCATTTCATTTTCCGCTTTCCATGTTGCTTCTTCAACTTGTTGACTCTGCCATAATACTTTAACAGAAGCAATCTCTTTGTTCCTCAATCTACGGACTTGCCTATCAAGAATAACAACTGGAACCTCTTCATATGACAATCCTTCATTAATGGATCCCCAATCACCTTCTTCAACATGGACACATGAAACACTGGGTGCACTAATTACATCTCAGGGGGAGATTCCAGCCTATAGGCCACATGTACTATCCTTTGAGCAATTCTATATGGACCGACATACCTTGGGCTTAATTTCCCTTTCTTCCCAAACCGCATGACTCCCTTCATGGGAGACACCTTCAAGACTACCCAATCATCTACTTGAAACTCCAAATCTCTTCGATGATCGTCCGCATAGGATTTCTGACGACTCTAAGCAGTCTTCATCCTTTCCTAGATGACTTTAACTTTTTCCATAGCTTGGTGCACAAGATCCGGTCCTAGCAGTTCTGCCTTGCCAACCTCGAACCATCCAATCGGAGACCTACACCTCCTTCCGTACAACGCCTCAAATGGGGCCATCTGAATACTAGCATGGAAACTGTTATTATAAGAAAATTCTATAAGCGGCAAGTGATCATCCCAGCTACCCTTGAAATCTAATACACAAGCCCGTAACATATCTTCAAACGTCTAAATGGTCTACTCTGCCTGCCCATCAGTCTGCGGGTGGAATGATGTGCTGAGATTTACTTGCGTACCCAAACCTTGCTGAAATTTCTTCCAAAAGTTAGCTGTGAAATGGGCCCCTCGATCCGAGATAATAGACACTGGAGTGCCCATGGAGCCTGGCTATTTCTTTGATATATAACTGAGCGTATTGTTCTGCAGTATCGGTGGACTTGACTGGCAAGAAATATTCCGACTTCGTGAGTTGATCCACTATTACCCAAACTGATTCAAACCTACGTGGAGTGCGAGGTAACCCCACCAAAAAGTCCAAATTGATCATTTCCCATTTCCACATATGTATTTCCATGATCTATGCCAACCCAGTGGGCCTCTGATGCTCGGCCTTCACTTGCTGACAATTCGGACATCTAGCCAGAAAGTTCTCCACACCCTTTTACATACCGTTCCACCAATAAATCTCTTTGAGATCATGATACATCTTCGTAGAATCTGGGTGTACTTAATACCTGGAATTGTGAGCCTCTGCCATTACCCTTTCCCGAAGATCATCCACATCCGGAACACATAGTCTCCATTGGCACCGCAAAACACCGCCATCATTGCCGAGTGAAAATGCTGCAGTCTTATGATTCAGAATTTCCTCTCTCAACTGTACCAATGCTGGATCTCTGAATTGCTTTTCCTTGATTTCTGTTACAAGTGAAGATTCTGCTCCATTACGCACCACGACATCCCCTTCGTCTGAGGTCGAAAGACAGACCCCCAGACTAGCCAACTGACAAACCTCCCTAGCCAAAGTCCTCTGACCTACTTCCAAATGAGCCAAGCTACACATGGATTTCTGACTAAGAGCGTCGGCTACCACATTCGCCTTTCCTGGGTGGTACAAAATATCATATCATAATCCTTGAGCAATTCTAACCACCTACGTTGCCTCAAGTTCAACTCCTTTTGTTTGAATAAATATTGAAGACTCTTGTGGTCTGTGAACACGTCCACATGGACCCCATAAAGATAATGCCTTTAGATCTTTAATGCAAACACAACCGCCGTGATCTCCAAATCATGCGTCGGATAATTCATCTCGTGATTCTTGAGTCGCCTAGAAGCATACGCTATAACCTTCCCGCACTGCATCAACACACACCCCAAACCAACCCTTGAAGCATCACAATAAACCATCGCTCTGTACCCTCTGGAAAGGTCAACACTCGCACCGTAGTCAATCTCAATTTCAATTCCTGAAAACTTTTTTCACAAGCATCGGACCACTGCAACTTAACCGCTTTCTGTGTTAGCTTAGTCAATGGGGAGGCGAGAGTAGAGAATCCCTCCACGAACCTCCGATAATACCCAGCCAAACCTAAGAAACTGCAAATCTCTGTCGGGGTCGTTGGCCTAAGCCAATCCTTTACCGCTGCAATCTTTTAGGGATCAACCTGAATCCCTTCCCTAGAAACAACATGGCCCAAAAAGGTGACTGATTCTAGCCTAAACTCACATTTTGAAAACTTTGCATACAACTGGTGCTGATGAAGAGTCTACAGAACTACCCTGAGGTGAGTAGCATGATCTTCCTGACTTCGCGAATAAACAAGGATATTGTCAATGAAGACAATCACAAAGGAGTCAAGAAACGATTTGAAAACCGGATTCATAAGATCCATAAAAGTTGTTGGGGCGTTGGTTAGCCCAAAAGACATTACCAAAAATTCAAAGTGCCCATATCGAGTCCTGAAGGCAGTCTTAGGAATATCCTGCTCCCTGATCTTTAACTGGTGATACCCGGACTGCAAATCAATATTTGAGAAGAACTTAGCATATTGCAATTGGTCGAACAAATGATCTATCCGAGGCAATGGGTATTTGTTTTTTATGGTGACCTTGTTGAGCTGTCGATAATCAATACACACCCGAAGCGATCTGTCTTTCTTTCTGACAAAAAGAACTGGTGCGCCCCAAGGCGACACACTAGGCCAAATGAAACCTTTTTCTAACAGATCTTTCAATTGTTCTTTTAACTCTCTCAATTCTGATGGCGCCATTCGGTAAGGTGGAATAGATATTGGCTGCGTATCTAGAAATACATCAATCCCGAAATCGATCTCTCTATCTGGAAGAATCCCAGGAAGCTCATCCGGAAATACTTCAAGAAATTCATTCACAACAGGAACAGATTCGGGAGCAGGCACCTCTGAAGTGGTGTCTGCAACCCGGACCAAATGGTAGATACACCCTTTTCTGATCATATTGGAAGCTTTAAGGTAGGAAATAAATCTACCTCTTGGCACAACATTGTTCCCTCCCACTCGATAACTGATTCATTAGGAAACTCGAGCCTCATAATTCTGGTTCGGTAGTCGATTTTAGTAAAGCACGAATAGAGCCAATCCATCCCCATAATTACATCAAAATATACCATTTCTAACTCAATAAGATCGGTCGTGGTATCCCGACCACGCACCATGACAACACAATTCCTATAGACTCGCACGGCCATAATAGAATCACCAACCGGAGTCGACACAGAGAATGGCTCGTGAAGTTATTCGGGTTCTATCTCAAAACTTGAAGCAATAAATGGAGTAATATATGACAAGGAAGACACGGGATCAATAAGAGCATAAACATCATGTGACTGAACAGTCAGAATACCTGTGACAACATCCGGGGAAGCCTCCGCACTCTGGCGACCACTCAAAGCATAGAATCGACTGGTTCCCCCTCGACCCCGTGCTCCACCCCTAGTTGTACTGCGCCATACTGGAGCTGGAGGGCGTGCTAAAGATGTGGCCGCTGAAGAGCTGGACGGTTGAGTAGTACCCCTACCCGCGCCCTGACTGGGTGCGCGGCAGTCTCGCTGAATATGGCCTCTCTCTCTCTCTCTCTCTGCATCTATAGCACACCGGTATATCCAAGTAACAGGGCTCAAAATGAGACCTCCCACACTTGGGGCATGGGGCTTTCCGCTACTGCTGGAACCTCCCACCTGAACGATCCGACTGATGGAAACTTCTGCTATCTGAACCTGGTCCAAAGCGACCCCCCTGCTGATAACTGTGCCTTGATGATGGGGCATTGGTTGAGGACTGAGCATAGCACTGGGATGGCCCTGATGACCCTCTCCAAAGGGCTGATCTCCCACCTTCAACTGAGCTCCCAGGTTTGCCCGCTGACCGGGCCCTACTACCACTCTCTCTCTCTATCCTTATCTTGAACTTTTGAGCCTCTGTGGCCTGGGATAATCCCACGATCTTCCCATAATTCATATCCGAATGCAAGGCAGCTGTAGCAGCTTCATTAACAACCAAGGAACTAAGGCCCTGAAAAAATCGTCGAACTCTGGCCTCCATAGTCGGCATCATGTGGATGGCATATTTGGACAGGCGCATGAACTCCATGTAGTACTCCCACACACTCATGTTGCCCTGCTTAAGGACCTCAAACTCCACAACATGGGCTGCCATAGCCTCGGCAGGCAAGAAATGATCCATGAAGGCATCAACAAACTCATCCCACTTTGCCGGAGGGCTCCCCTCCCTACGGGAGCTCTCCCACATCTCAAACCACAATACGCTGCTCCCTTTAACCGATAGGAAGCAAACTCAACCCCATTTTGTCTTTGTAGCCTTCATAACCCGGAGAGTCTTGTATATTTCATCTATAAAATCTTGAGGATCTGCCTCTGGGTCGATGCCTGTGAACTCTGGAGGGACTAACCGCAGAAACTAGTTGACTCCGGAACCTGAAGAATCCCCTTTCTCACCAGAGGACACAGGGGCTACACTTAATCTTTGGGCCTGGGAGGCCACTAGCTGGGTCAACATGTGAATAGCTCCTCTGAGGTCCCCATCAGAAATATCGGGACCGGAAGTTGGGACTGAGGAAGGATTAGGAATATCAGCGAGAGGGATTTCAGCACCCTCTGCTGGAGTAGGAACAGGAATAGACTGGACTGGAGTGGAGGAGTCAGGCAGATTCAGGGTCGGGGTATCATTCTCACTTGCACCATTAGATAAAGAATTCACGGCCACTCCTTGGGTGGCATTGGCTTCTGGGCCGAGTCGAGCTCTCTTCTTGGGTGCCATTTACTGAAAATTGGAAAGATGTACGAGTTAGATAAATATGTTCTCACCTTCCACTTCATCGCATGATACAGAGTAATAATGAAAGGATATTTTCCTAAATGTCCATGCAGCCCCCTAATTATAGATGTGGTCGAACACACCGTTAAGAAGGACTCTACTAGACATGGCTCTGAGACATCCTAGGATACTTTTAAAATCTTAGGCTCTGATACCAAGTTTGTCACGCCCCAAAACCGAGGTACGAGACCGGTGCCCAAACGGATGATCCCGGTGAAGCGGACATATATTTCCTTTCCTGCCCAATGCGTTACCCCGTGTTTACAATATACATCATTCCACACGAATTAGCAATTTAGAGTTTAAACATGAATGTACTACTTGAGTCCATTTCATCCCTTATCATTTCAACATTTGATAATCACAAAACATACAATAATTCTGAATCGGACCACGATTACTAGTAAACACATTTACTGCCCAAAATACATATATGTACAACCCACATCATGTCTACGGATCCTTTAAGAGTACTAAGGGTTTACACAATACTTGCCCGCAACAAGGCCCTATACCTTAAAAGACATAACATATACAAAAGAGATGATATAGACTACACACGGCCTAGAGAGGAAGTGGGGC
>MDKJ01353225.1:0-44893 GCA_005239525.1 Nicotiana knightiana | reverse complement strand
CTTGAGAGAGATTTATGGTAGATATAGTGTTCATGATTGATAGAGACAACTAATCAATCTATAAGAAGTATCCGAGAAGTAAGTTCATCAACGGAGGAAACCATAACCTTAGACCTTTATGATCATTGTTTACAACACATTGTTAGTAATTGCTAGTTATTATTATTGTCAGTAAAATTAGTAAAACATCACCAATTTATATTAAAAAGTCTTGAGAGAATTGATTGAGTAATATTTGCGTATTCTAAAGATTTGATTGATACGTAAATTCCCTGTGGGATCGACTCTGGGCATGATACCCCGGATTATATTTGCAACGCCCGTTTAGTATTTTATTAGACATAGTTGAGCGTGATCAGCTACCATGCCACACAAATCTGAAAGAACACAACCCATACGTCCATATCCTACGATAACAATCTACTTTACCTTAATCAAACTCAACTATGAGGCCCCAACAGAATTGCACCATGCGTGCCTAAAACCAACGAATCGTCGCTCCCGGAAGTAGGGACGGGTAACTCCTAGATCATCCCAGAGCACAGATAAACCCAATAGCCACTAACTAACACTTCTCACAATAGCATTATGGAGCCAATGCATCCAACTCGGTGCAAAACACCTATCCCCACAGGGCCTACTAAGGAACCCCAAATCGATCTGGTCGTACACCATAGACCAATGACCCTCCGAAGGTCAATAATGACTGAATCACATCACACACTAACCCCTGGCTAACCTTGGCTACGACTCTACAACCCTCAACTATGAAATCATCTACTCATTCGAGTTTCCATACTCAAAACCCTCAAAGCACACCAATCACCATATCCGGTCTCAATTCCGTCACCTAAATGTCTAATACTCTTCCAATGCACGATCACACCATGAGGAAATACCCCTACAATCTGTAGGTGTTACAAGGCCGGACTTGAATACTCACTGTCGAGCAACAAGGAGAGTGCCGCCTCACCAATGAGGTACCCATAAATCAAGATACAAATCATCTTCTGAAATTTACACCTTTATCGAGTCATACCTAAAAGTAACATCATCTATCTGATCAAACCACATCGAAAACGACCATACTGAGAAATGACACATCCACCCAGCTCTCCAGACCCCTAATAGGCACCACACATGACCGACACACGCGGTCCATAACAACAACATCACCCACAAGGGCGAACACATAAAAAAATGTAACTAAAGACTCACGTGGCATATCTAGAGAATAGGAAAAATATGATGAACATGTGAATATGAAGAACCAGAATCAAATAAAAACTGAAGCATCTTGTGACAGACTGAAATAATATCTGGGATCACAACATCAGAAGCCATCGCATCTGGTCTGGCTTAAAGTGCATAAAATTGGGCCTGATCACCACTGGATCGACCTCCCCCTCTAGGGCAAACCCTAACAGCCTGACCCCCACCTCTAGCTGCCTGGGCGGGAGGTGCAGCAACTGGGGCTGAAGCCGCGAGCTGACTCCTCTGCTGATAATTACCTTCCGTAAGACGGGGACAAAACCTCTTGATATGACCCACATCTCCACACTCAAAGCAACCCATCTCGGAGAATGGCACTAGAGACTGAAGGGAACCCCTAGCACCAGGATAACCACTACAAGAAATAGGCATATATGAACTCTGAACCGATGGTGCACAAGATGAACTCTGAGCTAGCAGAGCACTGAATGATGGGTGCCCCTGATGCGAACTGTGAGGATCACGACCAGCTGATCCACCCCGATAACCTGAGCGACCAGGCTGAACCTGCCTGAATGGGCGGCCTCTGCCGTGCTGAGACTGTCCTCCTGAAGGAACACCACCAAAACTACCAGATCCTCGAGGCCTCTTAGCCTCCCTCTCATCTCGCTCCTGGTGGCGAACTGAGTCAATATCTCGGGCGATATCAACAACCTCCTCAAAGGTAGCACCCGACACCCTCTCTCTAGTCATAAGAATACGAAGATGATATGTGAGACCATCCACGAATCTCCTGATCCTATCTCTCTCTGTAGGGACCAACCAAATAACATACCGAGCAAGCTCTGAAAACCTCATCTGATACTGCGACACCATCATATCACCCTAACGTAACTACTCAAATTGTCTACACAGCTCCTCTTTGCGGGACTATGGGACATACTTCTCTAAGAAGAGAGTGGAAAACTACTGCCAAGTATGGGGCGCTGCACCAATGGGCCTACGCCTCTCATAATCCTCCCACCAAGTAAATGCAACTCCTAAGAACTGGAAGGTAGTAAACGAGACCTCACTGGTCTCCAATATCCCTGTTGTATGGAGAATCCTCTAACACTTGTCTAAGAAACCCTGGGCATCCTCTCCCTTAGTACCACTAAAAGTTGGAGGCTGAAGTCTACCAAACCTTTCCAACCTGCGTTGCTCGTCATCTGGCATGACGAGAATCATAAAATCCTGAACAGGTGCAATCGGTTGGGTTGGGGCTGCCCCCGTGCCTGAAGTCCCTGAACAACCTGCTCGGGTGTACGGGCGGTAGGGGTCTGAGTGCCTCCCCCGGCCTATGAAGTAGCTGCAGATGTATAAACAACAGTCGCATGAGCAAAACTAGTGTATGCGGTCAAAATCTGGGCCAAGGTCTCCTAGAAATCCGGAATAACAATAGGCACAGCTGGTGCCTGAATTGGTCCCATTGGAACATCTGCGACTGGGACCTGATCTGGAATAAATGGAGGGTCCATAGGTACTACCCCGGCCGCTACACAGGCTACACCCCTCCCTCTACCATGGCCTCGACCACGGCCTCATACAGGCCCAACAGGTCGCTGACCATCCTAACCGGTAGTACATGTCCTCACCATCTGTGAGAGAATGAAACATCAAAAAATTAGTTACTAGAATTGACAAACAAGAATTCAAGAATGTGAGATTTTGCTAATGGTTCTGCAGCCTCTCGAAGATAAGTACAGACGTCTCTGTACCGATCCGCAAGACTTTGCTAAACATGTTCATGACTGGTGAGTCCTATGTAACCTAGAGCTCTGATAGCAACTTGTCACAACTCAAAAACCAACCTGGCCGTGATGGCGCCTATCGTGATACTAGGCTAGCCAATTCACTATGTATAACATAAGAAAACTTTTGTTGATTCAATATCAACCAATATTTCATAAATCTTCTATTTTAGCATTTCAAAACAAATAAAGTTAGGAGAAACAAAATCCGGTACTGTTTCCTTAATGCAAACAAGTCTGGGAATAAGCAAAAATGACTAATAGGAAGGAGAAAGGCAAGGTTGTGGATGCCGTGCAGCCACATTTCAATCTCCGAAGTGCTCCCAGAGAGTAAACTATCTCTCACTCAGTCTTGGCACCTGAATTCGCACACAAGGTGCAGGGGTTAACGTGAGCATGCCAACTCAGTAAGTAACAAGCCCAACCTGTGGACTGAGAGGTAGTGACGGACTAACCTCCATGTTTATGACAGAATAAATGTATAGAAATTTAGGCATGCTTTCAGTTAACTAGACAGCTCAAGTGATAAGATAATCACAGTTACGAACAATTTAACATATATACCTCAACGTATTCTATATGCCAATGCATCATCAGTATGAAATGCACAATGTGCTCCCACTCTCAAATACTCATCCACTCAGTATTGTGTATGGCTCGCATGGCCCAGGGAAGATCCCTCCCAGAATATATACACATCAGACAGAAGTCACTCAGTACGGAGGAAGGCCAATCCAGCTCTAAGGAGAAGATCTATCTCTAGATAATGATACACCTCACAACTACTCGGTACTGTATAAGGCTCAACGGCCTAGGAAAGATCCATCCCGGAATACGTACACACATCACTAACCTCAGTCATTCAGTACTGATGGAAAAAAGGCCAATCTATCCTCGTGGAGAAGATCCATCTCCAAGCATAAACACTTCGGACAAGATCCATGTCCAGGGAAGATCCATCCCTCAAATATCACTTCGGACAAGATCCATGTCCAGGGAAGATCCATCCCTCAAATATCACCTCAAACAAGATCCATGTCCATGGAAGATCCATCCCGCAAATATCATTGTGCTCACTGGGGCGTGTCTTACAGACTCCGGAGGGGCTCCTACAGCCCAAGCGCTATATCTTTGCGGCGTACAGCCCGACCCAATACCGCCGCGGTGTGCAGCTCGATCCATATATCTGTCACTCAATATTAGGCTCTCGGCCTCACTCAGTGATCACTTTCCATTCTCGCTCACATGGGATCATAATGCATGAACTAGACGGAATCAATGATATAATGTGCAAAACAACAATTATCGAGACTGAGACATGATATGATATGAAATGACAGGATTGAGTATATAATATCGATGAAACACATGAGATGACATCAATGAACGACCACTCGGGTCTCAACAACATCGGCGTGAAGCCTTAACATAATATCTGGCATGAGCTCTAACATGTTCGCATTAAGACGACCGCTCGGGTCTGAATAGTATCGACGTGAAGCCTTAACAAAATATTTAGCATGATTTCTAGAATGTTCACATCACTAAAGCACATATATCAACAAGAGAGAACCAATAAATGGTGCCATGGAATGAACCAGGTCAAGAATTACACGGTGCACGCCCACACGCCCGTCACTTGGCATGTTCGTCACCCAATTCTAATCACGTAACACATAGATCGGGGTTTCGAACACTCAGAACCAAGATTGGAAGCATTACGTACCTCAATCAAGCCAAAACTCTACTCCGCAATACCTTTGTCGCTCGACTCGGCCACAAATTGCCAAAATCAGTATTATATCATTAATATATGCTAAAGGAGCGAAGCCCACACCAAAATTATCAAATTACATCACAAATCCCGAATTAGGCCAAACTCAACCCCCGGTCCTACGTCTCGGAACTCGACAAAAATCACAAACCCAGAATCCTTACACTCTCACGAGTCCATACATACCAAATACATCAAAAACCGATGACAAATTACCCCTCAAATCCTTATATCAAAGTCTCAAGTTTCCAAGCCCTAACCCCTCAAATTACACCATTAAATCCCATAAATTTCATGATCAATCAGTCAAATACCAACATAGAATCGAGTATTAGGTTCAAAAACGTTACCTCAATGTGTTCCCCTTGAATCCCTCTTCAAAATCTCTCAAAAAGCTCCAAACTCGTCTTCAAAAATGGTGAAATATAAGAAAATTCGCGAAGGCTGGAATTTATATGCTCTGCCCAGGGATTCCGCACATGCGGCCCATTTCATGCGCCTGTGGGACCACACCTGCGGTCAAGGCATTGCACCTTCGACTTTCACTAACTCCCCAGCTTCCGCACCTGGGCCCCAGGCCTCGTACCTGCGCCCCAGGCCTCGCAGCTGCGGGCCTGGAGGTGCAGTCAACCACTCCGCTTTTGCGATCTTCTCTGCATCTACGATCACCTCCCGCTCCCGCGACTATCGCACTTGCATTCCCCAATCCGCAGGTGCGGACACACCAGTAACTGGCACCAACAGCAGCTTTGCTGCATTTTCCAAGTCCAAACCTCCAATAACCATCCGAAATCAATCCTGAGGCCCTCGAAACCTCAACCAATGATACCCACAAGTCATATATGATTATTCAAACTTAGTCGAACCTTCGGAACACTCAAACCAATATCAAATCATTAAATTTACTCAAAATTCAATCCTAAGGATTTCAAAACTTCAGAAATTCGCCAACGATGCCGAAACTAACCAAACCTCGTCATAATGACCTAAAATTTTGCATACACATCCCAAATGACACTACAAACCTGTTCCAACTTCTGCAATTCCATCCCTGATAGCTAATTTTCCACTACCGACCAGAAATCGCCAAAAATCCTATTTCTCCAATTCAAGCCTAATTCTACCTCGGACCTCCAAATAACATTCTGAATACACTCCTAAGTCCCAAATCACCTAACGAAGCCATCTGAACCATAAAAATCACATTCCGAGATTGTATACCTATAAGTCAACTTCTGGTTGACTTTTCCAACTATTGAACCAAGTTAAGAGACTAAGTGTCTCATTTCTCTCCACAATCACTCTGAACCTGAGCCAACCAACCCAACACAACATAAAAGATATGGACCACACAAAAAATGAAGTACAAATAGGAGAAACGGGATAAACTCTCAGAACGACCGGTCGGGTCGTTACAAGCTTTTTCAGGGCAGCGTGGAGTATAGTAAGAGATGATATCACAGCTGCAATATTGGAATTCTTTCATAATGGGAAGTTGCTGAAACAACTGAATTCAACAGACATAGCATTGATACCAAAGGTGGAGGTCCCAGAATATACAAGTCAGTACATGCCCATTTTTTGTTGCAATATAGTGTATAAAGGCATCTCAAAGATATTATGTAGCATACTTAAACATGCAGTTAGCCAGCTAGTAGCAGACAATCAGGCTGCATTCATTCCAGGAAGATCCCTGATGTACAATGTTCTTGTATGCCATGACCTATCGAGACACTACAATAGGAAAACATCTTCTAGACGTTTAATGAATATGGATTTGAGAAAAGCTTATGATATGGTGGATTGGAAGTTCTTGGAGGAAGTACTGAAAAGCTTTGGGTTCACTAAAGGTTCATACAACTAATCATGACTTTTGTGACATCAACAAAGTATTCTATTAAGATCAATGGTGAAGGCCATGGATATTTTGAAGAAATAAGGAGGCTTAGGCAGGGAGATCCCATATTTCCTATATTATTTGTTTTAGTGATGGAATACTTATCCAAATCTTTGAAGTTCATGAGTGGTTTACCTGACTTCCAGTTTCATCCTATGTGTAAACAATCTTTGCAGATGATCTTATGATCTTCTGCAAAGGTAACATTGCTTCAGTAACAAGAGCCATGGAAACACTGTCTCACTTCAGCAAAGCATCTGGCCTGATTACAAACTTAGAGAAGTCAAACAGTTTTATAGCAGGGGTTGATGAGGTGACTAAGAAGCAGTTGTTAACTAGGACAGGATTCACACAAGGTACTTTTCCAATAAAATATCTTGGGGTGCCTCTGTCATCCAAGAAATGGAGCAAATTGGAATGCTATCAATTGGTGGATAACATAACAAGTAGGATTAAAACTACATATGCCAAGCAACTGTCTTATGCAGGAAGACTTCAATAATCAACTCAGTGTTATTCTCCATCTATAACTTCTGGTGGGCAATTTTCACAATACCTAGAGTGTGGTGAGAAGTTGATAAAATATGTAGAGAATATCTATAGGGGAGTTCAGAGGAAAATAAAAAAGTTTTCCTTGTTTCTTGGAAAAAAATATGCTTCCCGAAGAAATATGGAGGGATGAATATGAAAGGAAGCAGACTTTGGAATGTAGCATCTATTGGAAAATTGTTATGGCAACTAACTGATAAACAAGACTCTTTGTGGGTAAAGTGAGTGCATGGAATCTATATGAAGATCAATACTAATATTTGGAACCATAAGTCACCTTTAGATAGAAGCTGGTACTAGCGGAAACTCAACTCCTTAAAGGATGAAATGAAGGCATGGTATGAGCGAGACCACTATTCTCTAACTTCTAGAGGAGTATACTCAATAACTAGAAGTTATACAGCTCTACTGGGAGATATGCCCAGATTGAACATAGAAGACTTAATATGGAGTGCAATTGCACAACCAAAGAACAAGTTCTTTACGTTGTTAGGAGCACATGGCAGACTATTAACAAAGGATAGGCTTCGAAAACTGCATATCCAAGTTGAAGATGGAAGTTGTTGTTTATGTGATGCAGGACAGAAGAAGATATCAATCATTTGTTTGTTGCATGTAGCTAGATCACAACACTCAGAGGAGTAGATACAGTTTTGGGCTGGTGTTCAAATACAGGAGGGTGATATTAGGAAGACGCTGGAGAAAATAAAGAGGAAGTATTGGAAGCATACTAAGAAAGAAATAGTAGCAGCAATATTTGGATCAATATTCTACCATACATGGAGCGCTAGAAACAGGAGAATGTTCAAAAGTGTCAGTGTAAATATAGAGGATGTAGTAATACATATTAAGCAAGATGTTATAGAAAGAATAGATAGGCTCATACATGTGGAGAATTTCTAGAAAGGATCACTGTATAATTTTAAATAGTATTTGTCTAGAGCCTTAGTTTCTACAACACCCTTCCTAGAAAGTGGATGTGGTATTAAGTGCTCTTTAGGTGTAATAATTTTATTATAAATGTAATCCACAGTTGTTACCAAAATTTATCAAGTTATTATCTCATTTTGATTCGGGGTGAATCTTGTTGATGATTGTGTATACTATAAATTGAGTGGAAGTAGATATATTTCTAATTAGTATGCATTTGATTATTTACATATAACTTCAGGAAGTTGAGAAGCTATTTAAATAACTTAGAAATTTATTTTTAAGAACATCCAAAAGGTTCATAAGGTACTTATAAAGATCATACATATACTTTTTTTATGCTCACAGAAAGAAAGTCGAAAAAGTTAAAGATAATCAGGTATTCGGATACCAACTTCATTGGATGCTAATATAGGATAAAATATATTTGGGCTAAATCTATATTCTTGGTGGATGAGTGATATAAGAAAGAGTGGTGAACAAACACTCATAACTCATTTCACCATGAAAGGTAACTTTATGGCATATAAGGTGACATCTGATTATGGAATATGACTGTAAAATTTTTCACTAGCTGCAAATTTCACATTTGACTTATTGTATAACAATAGTTAGGTGTCACAACCCGAATTCCCCCTAATGGACCGTTATGGCGTCTAACGCTATTATTGCTAGGCAAGCCAACATTAAGGGATTACAACATTTAAAATAATTAAAATATATACGAAACGTTACTGCCAGCCATCATTCGATACCAATCTCTAACAATAAATGAAATAAAATGTTATACTGCCGAAAAATACCAATCTCTAGCTACCCAGAATTTGGAGTCACAATTCACGAACTACTAAGAATTCACTACAAGTATTTGGCTGAAAGAAAATTTATATCTATTTTGAATTAAAGAAAACATCAACTGAATAATAAAGAAGAGACTCCAGGAATCTGCGGACGTCGGCATATCTACCTCGTATCTCCGTGCGGAAGTGTCAGCTCTAACTCGAACTCAGTTCGGTCCTAAACCAGGATCTACATAAGAAGTGCAGAGTGCAATATCAGTACAACCAACCCCATGTACTGGTAAATGTCTAGCTAACCTCGGCGAAGTAGTGACGAGGCTAGGACATGACATCACATATAAACCTGCACATGTATAATCAGGCTAGTAGAAATATCAACAATTAAAGAGAATAAACAACAAGTAATAGGAAGGGGACATACAGTGGGGAATTTAACATCAGGAGTGAGAAAACAATAAGACAGAAATAGACAGTGATCAACAATAATTTAAGCAATTAAAATAGAAAGGAAACTTGCACGACATCACCCTTCGTGCTTTTACTCTCAGCCTCACCAAATAATAATAAGAATACACGACATCACCCTTCGTGCTTTTACTCTCAACGTCACAATATAAGTAAATTATGCACGACATCACCCTTCGTGCTTTACACTCTTCCTCACAATATAATTAAATTATGCACGACATCACCCTTCGTGCTTTACACTCTTCCTCACCATATAAATAAATTATGCACGGAATCACCTTTCATGCTTTTACACTCTTCCTCGCCAGTCACAGAATCATTAACAACAGATAAAGAAGAGTTTCACAAGAAATCAGTGTTTCATCATAATTACTTTCACAATTTGATATCTTAACCTCAAATCAATATTCACAATGTTATTCATCTCAGTGGAACCGGATACAAATCTTCCAACATTTCACTAAGAACAATAATCATAGATGATAGGTTTGCAGGTCACTCACTGCTCAAGCATAACTTTTTCTTTAGAATTTACCTCCAACCCACTTGTATCTAATCACAATTAGTTTCGTATCATTAATTATTTCTAAAGGAACTAACTTTAATGCACAGTTAAGGTTTTCCTTAGTTTTTCCAACAAAAGACAAAAATCGACCACGGGCCCGCTTGGTCCAAACTCGAGGTTCGGACCAAAATCCGTTTACCCATTCTCCCCCGAGCCCGGATATACAATTAGTTTTGGAATCCGACCTCGATTCGAGGTCTAAATTCCCAAATTTCGAAATTCCTAAGTTCTACCCAAAAATCCCAAATTCTACCATGAAAACTCTAGATTCTAGGTTGAAATCCTCTAAAAAGTAGTAAGAGATTGAAAGGAATTAGTAAGAAATCACTTACCTATGATTTGGAGAAGTTTGGGTCTTTGGAAAATTGCCTATGGAGGTTTAGGGTTTGAGAGAATTGAAAAATGGGTGAAAATCCTGTCTAAGTCCCATAACAGGCTGCGGATGTGGCAATTGCGACTGGAGCTCGAGAAGGGCATCGCAAATGCGAACCTTCGCAATTTCTGCAGCCTTTGCATTGCGACTAAAATGTCGCATTTGCGACTAAAATGTCGCATTTGAGACAACTGGGGGCCTTCGCATTTGCGGCCAATGTTTCGCATTTGCGAGGATGGCCTTCCCAGGACTTTTTCGCATTTGCGACAAAATGTGTCGCATTTCCCAGGCTTGCCACGTTTGCATTTGCGAAGCCTGATCTCACATTTGCAAGATCAGAGGACTGTACAAGACATCAGACACCAACTATGATTTTTCTAAGTCTAAACACTCCGTCGCCTATCCAAAACTCACCCAAGCCCTCGGGGCTCCAACCAAACATGCACGCAAGTCCTAAAACATCATACGAACTTGGTCGTGCAATCAAATCATAAAATAACACTTAAAACTACGAATTTATTATCGAAACGCATAATTTCTCAAGAACACTTTAAATTCACTAACTTTTCGACCGTACGTCTTAATCACATCAGATAAACTCCGATTTCTATTAAATTTCACAGATAGGACTTAAATATCATAACAAACCTGTATCGGGCTTCAGAACCAAAATACGGGCCCGATACCAACGAGGTCACACATTAATCACTTTCTTTGATTCCTTTAAATTTCAGTCAAACAATTTTCTTCAAAAATTCATTCTAGGGCTAGGGCATACGCCCAAGTCCCATATTTTGCTAAAGACCTCTCGGGACCGTCGGAAAATGGGTCCGGGTCCATTTACTCAAAATGTTGACCAAAGTCAACTAAAAATAAATTTTTGTCTCTCAAAAATTATTATTTCATATATTTTCACATAAAGGCTTTCCGGATACACGCCCTTACTGCGCATGCAAATTGAGGTGAACAAAAATTATGTTTTTAAGGCTAGCGAGCCCGAAATGGAGTTTTAATTCATAAGATGACCCTTTGGGTCATCACAATATCCACCTCTAAAACAATTGTTCGTCCTCGAATGGACATAAAAAGTACCTGAACTGGCGAACAAGTGAGGATATCTACTCCGCATGTTCGACTCAGACTACGAAGTAGCTGCCTCAACAGGCTGACCTCTCCACTGCACTCGAACTGAAGGGTAACTCTTTGACCTCAACTAACGAACCTGCCGGTCTAAAATGGCTACCTCTACCTCCTCATAAGTCAAATCCTTGTCCAATTGGACATAGCTGAAATCTAACACATGGGACGGGTCACCATGATATTTCCGGAGCATAGATACATGGAATACCGGATGAATTGAGGATAACCATGGAGGCAACACAAGTCTATAAGGTACCTTCCCCACTCTCTCGAGAATCTCAAATGGCCCGATATACCTAGGGCTCAACTTACCCTTCTTCCCAAATCTCATAACACCCTTCATGGGCGATAAGTAATACCCTCTCTCTGACCATGAACGCTACATCACGAACCTTACGGTCGGCATAACTCTTTTGTCTGGACTGAGCTGTATGAATTCGATCTTGTATAATCTTGACCTTGTCTAAGACTTCCTGAACTAAGTTTGTGCCCAATAACCAAGCCTCTCCCGGCACAAACCATCCAACTGGCGAACTGCACCGTGTACCATATAATGCCTTATAGGGAGCCATCTGAATGCTCGATTGGTAGCTGTTATTGTAGGAAAACTCTGCTAACGGCAAAAACTAATCCCATGAACCTCCAAAGTCAATAACACAGACGTGTAGCATGTCCTCCAAGATCTGAATAGTACGCTCAGACTGCCCGCCCGTCTGAGGATGAAAGGTTGTGCTTAACTCAACTCGTGTACCCAACTCACGCTGAACTGCCCTCCAAAAGTGCGAAGTAAACTGCGTACCCCAATCAGAAATGATAGACACGGGCACACCGTGAAGGCGAACAATCTCTCGAATATATCTTTGCCAAACGCTCCGAGGTATAAGTATTTGCCACCGGAATGAAATGTGCTGATTTAGTCAGCCTATCCAGAATAACCCAAACGGCGTCGAACTTTCTCTGAGTCTGTGGGAGTCTAACAACGAATTCCATAGTGATACTCTCCCACTTCCACTCAGGAATCACTATCTGCTGAAGCAAACCATCGGGTCCCTGATGCTCATACTTCCCCTGTTGACAATTCAAGCAACGAGCCACGTAAGAAACAATATCCTTCTTCATCCTTCGCCACCAATAATGCTTCCGCAAGTCCTGGTACATCTTGGCAGCACCTGGGTGAATATAATACTTAGAACTGTGAGCCTTCTCAAGGATCAAATCATGAAGCCCATCAACATTAGGCACACACACTCGACCCTGCATCCTCAAAACACCGTCATTTCCAACTGTAACTTGCTTGGCACCACCGTGCCGAACTGTGTCCCTAAGGACCATCAAGTGCGGATCATCATCCTGTCGATGTTTGATACGCTCGTATAAGGAAGACCGAGCGACTGCACAAGCTAAAACACGGTTGGGTTCTGAAATGTCTAACCTCATAAACTGATTGGCCAAAGTCTAAATGTTTGAAGCTAGTGGCCTCTTACAGACTGGAATGAACGCAAGGTTTCCCATACTCACCACCTTCCTACTCAATGCATCGGCCACCATATTGGCCTTCCCCGGATGATACAATATAGTGACATCATAGTCTTTCAATAGCTCCAACCATCTCCTCTGCCTCAAATTGAGATCCTTCTGCTTGAACAAATAATGAAGGTTGCGATGATCCGTGTAAGCCTCAGATGGCACGCCAGTGCCTCCAAATCTTCAATGCGTGAACGATGGCTGCCAACTCTAAGTCATGGACAGGATAATTCTTCTCATGAACCTTTAACTGTCGAGACGCATATGCAATCACCCTACTTTCCTGCATCAATACCGCTCCGAACCCAATACGGGAGGCATAACAATATACCATGAAAGATCCTGAACCTGATGGTAAAACCAATATCGGTGTTGAAGTCAAGGCTGTCTTGAGCTTCTGAAAACTAACCTCACACTCGTTCGACCATTTGAATGGGGCACCTTTCTGACTCAATCTCGTCATCGGGGCTTCTATAGATGAGAACCCATCCACAAAACGACGGTAATAACCCGCCAAACCCAAGAAGCTCCTGATTTCCGTGACTGAAGTGGGTCTAGGCCAGTTCTTGACTGCCTCTATCTTCTTAGGATCTACCTGAATACCCTTTGCTGATACGATGTGACCTAACAAAGCTACTGAATCCAACCAGAACTCGCACTTTGAAAATTTAGCATACAACTGACTATCCCTCAAGGTCTGGAGTGCTATATAGAGGTGCTGCTCATGCTCCTCTCGACTGCGGGAGTATATTAGAATGTCATCAATAAACACAATTATGAAGGAATCCAGATGAGGCTTGAAGAACCGATTCATTAAGTCCATAAATGTTGTGGGGGCATTAGTCAAGCCAAAAGGCATCACCAGAAATTCATAGTGCCAATACCTCTTCCGAAAAGTTGTCTTAGGGACATCAGATGCCCTAATCTTCAAGTGATGGTAACCTGATCTCAAATTGATCTTTGAAAACACATTGGAACCCTGAAACTGATCAAAAAAATCATCAGTTCTCGGCAACGAATACTTATTCTTAATAGTGACTTTGTTCAACTGCTGATAATCTATACACATCCTCATCAATCCATCCTTCTTCGTCACGAACAAACCCGGTACTCCCCAGGGCGAGAGACTAGGTCTAATGAAGCCCTTATCAAGAAAGTCTTGAAACTGTTCTTTCAATTCTTCCAATTCTAGTGGGTCCATCCGGTACGGAGGGATAGAAATGGGCTGAGTGCCCGGAGCCACATCAATGCAAAAAACAATATCCCTGTAGGGTGGCATCCCCAACAGGTCTTTAGGAAACACTTCGGGAAACTCACGAACAATAGGCACCGAAACTAGAAAAGAAACCTCAGTATTAGAATCACGAAGCCAAATAAGCCAAACACCCCTTTTCGACCATGCGACGAGCCTTGGCATAAGGAATAACCCTGCTGGAAGGATGACTAGGAGTCCCTCTCCACTCTAATTGAGGCGACCCCGGCAAGATTAAGGTCATTATCTTGGCATGAAAGTCCAAGATGGAATAATAAGGCGAAAGCCAATCCATATCCAATATGAGATCAAAATCGACCATGTCAAGAAGAAAAAGGTCCACACTGGTTTCAAGACCCTCAATAACGACCACACAGGAGAGATACACAATATCTATAACAATAGCATCCCCCACGGGCATAGACACATAAATAGGAACACTCAAGGAATCGCGGGGCACAACCAAATATGAAGCAAAATAAGATGACACATAAGAGTAAGTAGACCCCGGATCAAATAGAACTGAATCATCTCTATTGAAAACTAAAATGGTACTTGTGATAACAGCATCGAAGGACTCTGCCTCAGGTCTGGCCAGAAATGCATATAATCGGGGCTAGGCCCCATCACCCTGGACCGCGTCTCTGGGACGACCTCTGGCAGGTGGATCTCCACCTCTAGAGGGATGTCCTCCACCTCTAGCGGGCTACGATCAACCTCTAACAATCTATCCCCTACCTCTTGCTACCTGACCCCTATCCCTGGCTGGCTGGGCAGGTGGTGCGGTAGCTGGTGCTGGAACTATAGCACGAGAACCCTGATACTGAGAATTATCTGACGCGCGAGGGCAATATCTAGCAATGTGCCTCAGGTCACCGCAAGTATAACAAGACTTCGGTTGCTGAGATTGCTGGGCAGCAAACTGACCCTGTCGACCTGGATGACCATCCTAAAAACTCTGAAGACGAGATGCATTGATAGGAGCTGACTGATCATAATAAGGCATGTAAGATCCACGACCACCTGAGGCACCATGGGACATCTGAAGTGTTGATGAGGCACCCTTGAAACCATCAGAATGGCGAGGTCTCTTGTCTGACCCCTGGCCTCCCAATCCAATAACCATCTCAACTCGTCTGGCCACATTAGCCGCATCCTGGAAAGATATCTTGCTCCTTGTCTCCTTATCCATCTGCAGTCTAATAGGATGAGCAAGACCCTTAATAAATCTCCTAACCCTCTCTCTCTGTGTGGGGAGCAGAAGAGTAGCATGACGGGCTAAATCCACAAAATGGGTCTCATACTGCGTAATAGTCATGCACTTGGGGAGCTGGTCCTGCCGGAACGGCCTGAGCTGGAGCCCTCTCATCAAACTAAATCTAGGGCTCCGCAGCTGGAGCTGCTTCCTGAGCACTAGGCTGAGTCCTGCCCCTGCCTCGGCCTCTAGCACGGCCTCGACCTCTGCCCCTTGTAGGAGCTGCTGCTACTGGAGGATCCGATTGCTGGTTAGCGGAAGAAGATGTACGTGTTCTCTCCATCTGCGAGAGATAAGAATAGAATAGTTCAATCACTATTGGGGTAGCAAGAATCGCACGGCAGAGTTGAATAAAAGTGAAGTTGTTCCTAACTTTATAGTCTCTAATAGATAACGACAGACGTTTCCGTACCGATCTCTCAGACTCTACTAAGCTTGTTCATGAATTGTGAGACCTAGGAAACCTAGTGCTCGGATACCAACTTGTCACGACCCGAATTCCCCCCAACGGGCCATGATGGCGCCTAACACTATTATTGCTAGGCAATCCAATATTAGCGGATTATGACATTTAAAATAACTAAAATATATACAAAATGTTACTACCATCCATCACACGATACCAAACTCTAACAATAAATGAAATAAAATGTTATACTGCCGAAAAAAATACCAATTTCTAGCTACCCAGAATTTGGAGTCACAATTCACGAACTACTAAGAATTCACTAAGAAAATTTTTATTTGTTTTGAACTAAAGAAAACAACAACTGAATAATAAGGAAGAGACTCCAGGAATCTGTGGACGTCGGCAGATCTACTTCGTGTCTCTGTGCGGAAGTGTCAGCTCTAACTCGAACTCAGCTCGGTCCTAAACCTGGATCTGCACAAAAAGTACAAAGTGCAGTATCAGTACAACCAACCTCATGTAATGGTAAGTGTCGAGCCTAACCTCGACGAAGTAGTGACGAGGCTAGGACAGGACACCACATATAAACCTGAACATTTATAATCAGGCTAGTAGAAATATCAACAATTAAAGAGAATAAACAAGTAATAGGAAGGGAATATGCAGTGGGGAATTTAGCATCAGGAGTGAGAAAACATTAAGACAAAAATAGACAGTGATCAACAACAATTTAAGCAATTAAAATAGAAAGGAAACTTGCACGGCATCACCCTTCGTTCTTTTACTCTCATCCTCACCAAATAATAATAAGAATTCACGGCATCACCCTTCGTGCTTTTACTCTCAACCTCACAATATAAGTAAATTATGCACGGTATCATCCTTCGTGCGTTACACTCTTCCTCACAATATAATTAAATTATGCACGACATCACCCTTCGTGATTTACACTCTTACTCACCATATAAATAAATTATGCACGGCATCACCCTTCGTGCTTTTACACTCCTCCTCACCAGTCACAGAATCATTAACAACAGATAAAGAAGAGTTTCACAAGAAATCAGTGTTTCATCATAATTACTTTCATAATTTGATATCTCAACCTCAGATCAATATTCACAATGTTATTCATCTCGATGGAACCGGATACAAATCTTCCAACATTTCACTAACAACAATAATCATAGATGATAGGCTTTGAGACAACAAGAATAACAACAATTAACCTTCACTCGCATGTTATGACATGACCACAATGTATAGGTACTCGTCACCTCACCTATACATCGTATTTAGCAACAAAACATGTAGCAATTAGTCACACAATACATATTCCCTCAAGTTAAGGTTAGACACAACACTTACCTTGATTTTGCAGGCCACTCACTACTCAAGCACAACTTTTCCTTTAGAATTCACCTCCAAACCACTCGTATATAATCACAATTAGTTTAATATCATTAATTATTGCTAAAGGAACTAACTTTAATGCACAATTATGGTTTTCCTTAGTTTTTCCAACAAAAGACAAAAATCGACCCCGGACCCGCTTGGTCCGAACCTCGGGTTCGGACCAAAATCCGTTTACCCATTCTCCCCCGAGCCTGGATATACAATTAGTTTTGGAATCCGACCTCAATTCTAGGTCAAAATTCCCAAATTTCAAACTTCCTAAGTTCTACCCAAAAATTCCAAATTCTACCATGAAAACTCTAGATTCTAGGTTGAAATCTTGTAAAAAGTAGTAAGAGATTGAAAGGAATTAGTTAGAAATCACTTACCTGTGATTTGGAGAAGTTTGAGTCTTTGGAAAATCGTCTATGGAAGTTTAGGGTTTGAGAGAATTGAAAAATGAGTGAAAATTTCATCGAAGTCCCACTTAACAGGTAGCGGATGTCGCAATTGTGACTGGAGCTTCGCGTTTGCGAAGCTCGCAATTGCGAGAAGGGCACCGCAAAGGCGATCCTTCGCAATTTCTGTAGCCTTCGCATTTGCGACTAAAATGTCGCATTTCCGAAAATTGGGGGCCTTTTTCGCATTTGCGACAAAATGTGTCACATTTCCCAGGCCTGCCAAGTTCACATTTGCAAAGCCTGATCTCTCATTTGCGAGATCAGAGGCCTGTCCAAGACATCAGACACCAACTATGATTTTTCTAAGCCTAAACACTTCGTGGCCTATCCAAAACTCACCCGAGCCCTCGGGGCTCCAACCCAAACATGCACGCAAGTCCTAAAACACCATACAAACTTGCTCGTGCGATCAAATCATAAAAATAACATTTAAAACTACAAATTTATCATCAAAACTCATGATTTCTCAAGAACACTTCAAATTCACTAACTTTTCAATCGGACGTCCGAATCACGTCAAATAAACTCTGATTTCTATGAAATTTCACATATAGGACTTAAATATCATAACAAACCTGTACCGGGCTCCGAAACCAAAATACGGGCCTGATACCAACGAGTTCACAAATTAATCACTTTCTTTAATTCCTTTAAATTTCAGTAAAATAATTTTCTTCAAAAATTCATTTCTAGGGCTAGAGACCTCGGAATTCGATTCCGGATATACACCCAAGTCCCATATTTTACTACGGACCTCTCGGGACCATCGGAACATGAGTCTTGGTCCGTTTACTCAAAATGTTGACCAAAGTCAACTAAAAATAAATTTTTATCTTGGAAAAATTATTATTTTATATATTTTCACATAAAAACTTTTCGGATACACACCCGGACTGTGTATGCAAATCGAGATGAAGAAAAATAATATTTTTAAGGCTAACGAGCTCGAAATGAAGTTTTAATTCATAAGATGACCATCTGGGTCATCACATTAGGGGTCTTGTATTTCAATAACAACAGGAGTTTGGTAAAGCCAACCACATTGACATATGGTTTCTGGTTTTTAAAGAAAGAGTTCAGAGTACTCAAATGTCTATAGAACATATTGGTACAAACTCCATAGTTGGGGACCGATCACTTACTAAGGAACTACCACTCAAGATCTATATGAGCACACTGCTCATATGGGTATCATGTCATTTAAGGATATTCAATTTTAGGGGGAGCTTGTAACACCTGTAAATGTTATTTATAGACATAATTTGATTTTTTGTTTAAGGTTTCAGATTATGCCTATTTGAGGTTATTTCTGCAAAAATAAAGTATTTAGTTTATTTTTCAATCTGATTTATATTTCAAAGTTGGACCAGATGGAAATAGGCATTTCTTTTGTTAATTGCACGTAATTTTCATGCTACACATTCTTACTTGATTGGTTATGTTAGCATGCATGATCAAGGAAGGTTTAGTTACGATAAATATAATAAACGTTGTCTTGGTCCAATAATGGCATGATTGTTGGACAGATTGTTCGGCAGTAAATTGGTTTATGGTACAAATATTTTGAGCTAACAAGTTGACATACAATTATAAAGTTTTATATATATATATATATATATATATATATATATAAACTTTATATGTATGTGTGTGTCTCGTCCAAGTGAGAGATTGTAAGAATTTATGAACTTACACATATATTTTACATTAAGAATAATTGTATGATGGTTGCTATCGTTAAAAGGTTAACCCAAATTAAAAGTGATCTGCGAATGTTTAAAGTTAAATAAGTCTATAAGACACCTTATAAAGTATGAGGTCTTATGTGTATATACTCAATTGTAATTTCTAATTTAATGATAGATTAAATTAGAATTACGCAAATTGTGTGCATCTATAAATAGGATTATGGTCCTCAAAATCAGACGTAAAGTTCTTTCCTAAAATCCCATCATTGGAAAAGTGAGAGCCGCCTTCTATGCAATTTTTATGTCTTGATATGGAAGACCACTAATCGCAAGCCGGGGAGTTAACTCATTATTTGTGTGTTGTATATATACTGCATAAATAATTGAATCAAAACAGAAAAATCACAAAGCTATAAAATCTTTTGAGAGAAGCTTTGGATCATAGATCTCCTAGATTTGATCTTGGGCCTACTTAAACTTTTGAGCCTTTCTATGTGGACCATATATGTATTCAAAACCTGTCCTCATTCATACTATATTATAAGCATAAATAAGATAAATTTTCATAAAGCACTACAACTTTGAGCCTAATAACTATAGTTTGACTACTTACCATTCATAGCTACTATTCAATTGTTATTATTTTGTATCACTTATACTTAGACGTGCGACGAATACAACCTGTGTCAATTTTAATCGTAACTATATTCGTTCGCAGTTTTATTCGTTCATATAACGAATACAACTTGTCCAACTGTATTCGTTCGCACAACGATACAATCAAGATGAAATATAGAAGTGTATACAAAAGATACAACTTGTATCGACTGTATATATGAGTGTATACAAAGGATACAAACGGATACAACCTGTATCGATTGTATTCATTCGCTCAACAAACACAACAAGAAATTTTCATAAAGAAACTACATTTTAAAGCCTAATAACTATAGTTTGACTAATTACCATTTGTAGCTACTATTCAATTGTTATAAACTTGTATCACTTATATTCAGGCATGCAACGAATATAACATGTGTCAACTGTAATCGTAACTATATTCATTCGCGCTATTTTATTCGTTCGCATAACGAATACAATCTATATCAACTGTGTTCATACGCACAAAGATACTGTGATGATCCAAAAGGTCATCCCTTGTTTTAAAAGTCAAAATTGAGTTCTGAGGCCTTGAAAACCTCCTTTTATCTCACCTTGTTTTGCGTGTGCATCCTGGGCGTATATCCAGGAGGCTTTTGTATGAAAAATTGAGAAAAATGCTAATTATGTCTTTAAAATTGAATTTAAGTTGACATCGGTCAACATTTTGGGTAAACGGACCCGGACCCAAGATTTGACGGTCTCAGAGGGTCCGTAGGAAAATATTAGACTTGGGCGTATGACCGTAATTGAATCCGAGGTCTCAAGCCTGAGAAATGAATTCTTGAAAGAAATTGTTTAAATTGAAATTATAAGAGTTTTTGGAAATTTTATTTTATTTAAAATTGATGGTATCATGCCCGTATTTTGGTTTCGGAGCTCGATACAGGTTTAATATGATATTTGAATTGTGCTTGTAAAATTTGGTAAGAAACAGAGGTAATTTGACGTGATTCGGACCCGTAGTTGTGAAATCTGAAACTTTGAAAGTTTTGAGATTTTTCTTTGATTTCTATGTTCATTGTTAAGATGTTACTTTGGCGATTTGAACGCACGAATAAGTCCGTAGGATGCTTTTAAAGTTGTGTACATGTTTGGTTTGGAGCCTCAAGGGCTCGGATGAGTTTCGGATAGGCGTCGGAGTGTTGTTAGACTTAGAAAATCTGGTGTAATTGTTGTTTGCTAGTGTCTAGGTAATTACTCTATGCGAACGCGTGGTAACCCATGCGAACACGATGAACAAACGGGGAAGGGGCTGGGTTAACCCTATGCGAACGTAGGTGCCCATTCGCGAACACGTAGCTTGGCAAGGGCTAGCCTATGCGAACGCAGTTAGCCTAGTGCGAATGCACTGCTTTAGGGGGGAGCTGGGGATGGGCTAGCTAGTACTCTATGAGAACGCGGCCTTATGCATGCGATCGCGATGACCAGGGGGAGTGTAAGCCTGTGCGAACATGGCCAAAGGCACGCGAAGCATAGAAGGCCAGTCCAGTTTTTTTTAAAACTGTAGCAAAACGGGAATTAGGCCATAACTTCATATTTCCAAACCAAGGAAGCTTAGGGGCGAGTTTTGAAGAGGGAATTCATCACCAAATCATAGGTTTGTGTTCTTAACCTCATTTCCTTCAATTTCCATCAACACCCACTAGATTTTTAGGCCTTAATCTTCTTCCTAAAGGGTAGAAATTAGGGATTTTAGGAGAATTAGGGATTTTACAAATTTGGGAATTTAGACCTCGATTTGAGGTCGGATTCCAAAACTACTTATATATTCGGGCTCGTGGGTGTATGGGTGATCGGGTTTTGGTCCGAACCTCGTGTTTCGACCTAGCAAGCCCGGGGTCAATTTTTTACTTTTTGGGAAGAATGATAGAAAACCTATAATTAAGCATTGGGGTTGAATTATTTAGCACTTACTAATATTATTAAGATAATTATGTTTAGATACAATAAAATTGGAGGCGAATTCTAAAGGGCAGGCGGTAATTGAGACTTGAGTTGGTCGTGGAATTCGAGGTAAGTGTTTGGCTTAACCTTGGCTTGAGGGAATAGGTATTGTGTCTTACTTGTTACGTGTTAGTGATTTGTTCAATGTATAGGTGTGGTGACGAGTACCTATACGTTGGTGTCAAGCATTCCCGTGAGTCAAATATTGTGATTTATGTGATCTTTCATTAAGCATTACTTGAGTTTAATTTGATCATTATTCTTGTTGGCGGTATTTCCTTGGTATTGATCATTATTGAATATTGGTTCAAGTTTAGTATTTCTAATTGAAGTTAAGTGACTGAATGAAATTGGTTATAGTTGTTTTCCCTTGCCACGATGATATTTATTCTATTGTTGGCTCCCTTGCCGAGACGTTATGGTTCTTATTATTGTTATATTGTTGATTTTTCTTGCCAGATTGTTGTTATTGATTTGTTTGGGTGAGGAAGAGTGTAAAGCACTAAGAGTGATTCCATGTAGGATATTGTGTGGAAGAGATTAATAGCACGAAGGGTGATGTCGTGCCATATTATGATATTAAAAGCACGAAGGGTGATGACGTGCCGTTTCCATTGATTCATTGTGAGGATGAGAGTAAAAGCACGAAGGGTGATTCTGTGCATTCTATTTATTATTTAGTGAGTATGAAAGTAAAAGCACGAAAGGTGATGTCGTTCACTCTGTTTATTACTTGGTGAGGATAAGAGTAAAAGAAGGGTGATGTCGTGCACTTGTTTGTTTTGTGTTGTACTTCTACTGTATAAATTTATAACTAATATGTTGCTTTACTCCATTGATTCCATTAATTGATATTTTCTCCCCTCAGCATGTTCCCTTTTCCTTGTACTTAGCTGCTCAATTTTTATTGTTATTATTTTCTCCTTATATGATTAAACTGCACAGGTTTAGTTGGTTGTCGTGTCCTAGCCTTGTCACTACTTCGCTGAGGTTAGGCTCGACACTTACTCAGTACATATGGTCGGTTGTACTGATTCTACACTCTGCAGTTTATGCAGATCCCGATACAGGACCCTACGGACCTTAGAGCAAGGAGGTTGCTTTCAACCTATTTGGAGATTCTGAGGTAGTCATGCAGGCGTCTGCAGGCCTTGGCATCCCCTCCTACTTTATTTCCATTATGTTCTTCTTTATTTTACGACAAATGTATTATTTTGTTCAAACCCTTATATGTATTATTCATAGACAGTCCGTGAAGTTGTGATGCCAAATTCTGGGTTTAGTATTTTGATTCTCATAATTGTATTTAATCAAGTTGTTAGACTTTGTTTTCTTCCGCTCTTTTATTTCCGCTGATTTTTACATCACCTATTATCTGTTAAATAAATAAATAAATAAGGTAAATAAACATTAACGTTAGCTTGGCTAGCTGGTTCAATGTTAGGCGCCATCACGGTCCCGATGGTGGGGAATTCGGGTCGTGACAAGTTGGTATCAAAGCACTAGGTTGTTTAGGTCTCACAATTCACGGACAAGCTTAGTAGAGTCTCAGGGATCGGTACGGAGACGTCTCTGCTTATCCCCTAGAGGCTACAAAGTTTAGGAATGACTTCACATCTATTCTTCTCTGTCGTGCGATTTGGATTCTCAATGCTAACTGAATTCTACTCTATTCTCTCGCAGATGGCGAGAACATGTGCTTCTCCATCCACTTATCAGCAGCCCGAGTCTCCAGTTACAGCTCCTACGAGGGGCCGAGGATGAGGCCGAGGCCATACTAGAGGCCGAGGCAGGGGCGGAGCTCAGCCTAGAGCGGCAGCCCCAGTGGCGGAGCCTTAGGTAGAGTTTCTTGATGAGGTTCCTACCCAGACAGTCCCAGTTGGACCAGCTCAGGTTCCCCAGGGGTTCATTCCCACCCCGGTACTCCAGGATGCTCTGGTCCATCTTATGGGCCTCATGGAGAGCGTTGCTCAGGAAGGTTTACTTCCTTCAGCACCAGCCATCTCTCAGGCTGGGGGAGGAGCCCAGACTCCCACTACTCGCACTCCGGAGCAGTTGGCTTCTCAGTTTCAGACTCTAGTAGCTCAGCCAGCTGGGGTAGTTCAGTCGGGTATTGCGACTCAGTCCGGTGATGGGGCAGCTATGTCTGTTAATGATTTGTGGAGGTTGGACCGGTTTACCAAGCTGTGTACTACTACTTATAGCGGTGCATTATCCCCAGGACTATTTGGATAGCTACCACAAGGTTCTACGGAACATGGGGATAGTGGAGACCAATGGGGTCGACTTTGCTACTTTCCGTCTGTCAGGTCCCACCAAGACCTCGTGGAGAGATTATTGTTTGACTAGAACAGCGGGATCACCACCTTTGACTTGGGCCCAGGTCTCCGATTTGTTTCTAGAGAAGTTTCTCCCTATCACTCAGAGAGAGGATTATAGGAGGCAGTTTGAGCGTCTCCAGCAGGGTTCTATGACCATCACTCAGTATGAGACCAGATTCATTACCTTGGCCCGTCATGCTATTATGATACTTCCCATCGAGCGAGAGAGAGTGAGGAGGTTTATTGAGGGACTAGCTCCGCCGATCATATTGCAGATGGATAGAGAGGTAGGGAGTGATATTTCCTTTCAAGATGCAGCCAATAGGGCCAAACAACTCAAGGTGGCTCTATCATAGGGGGTGGTCAGGGGTCTGACAAGAGGCCTCGTCATTTTGGCCGGTTCACTGGTGTCTCATCTGGAGGCAGGGATTCTTTTGGTAGGGGTCCTCCTCCTAGGCCGTTTCAGTCAGCACTTCAGGTTTCTCGCAGTGCTCCAGGTAGCCGTGGTTCCCACATGCAGTATTCTGATCAGTTTCCCTACAGTGCACCACCAGCTCCTATTAGTGCACCACTGCTCCAGAATTTTCAGAGTGGTTACTCAGGTCGTCAGGGTCAGTTTCAGGGCCAGCAGTCTCAGCAGCCGAGATCTTGTTATACTTGTGGTGGTCCGGGGACATTGTTAGATTTTCCCCTCGAGCCTCGAGCAGTTCTCAGCACCAAGGTTCTCGTGCCATGGTGCCCACACCAGGTGTTCCACCACCCGCTCAGCCAGTCAGAGGTGGGGGTCGAGGTGTTAAGGTAGAGGTAAGGTAGTTAGAGATGGAGGCCAGACTGTTAGAGGTAGAGGTCAGCCAGTAGGAGGCCGTCCCAGGGATGTAGTTTAAACTGGTGGGGGCCAGCCCCGATGTTATGCTTTTCCAGCCAGACCTGAGCCTGAGGCCTCTGATGCGGTTATCACAGGTATGGTTTCAGTTTGCAGCAGGGATGCTTCGGTGTTATTTGATCTAGGGTCCACATATTCCTATGTGTCATCTTACTTTGCTCCTTATTTGGTTATGTCTCATGATTCGCTGAGTACTCATGTATATGTGTCTACACCGGTGGGTGATTCTATTGTGGTAGATCGTGTCTACCGTTCGTGTGTAGTGGTTATTGTGGTCTTGAGACTGGTGTAGATCTTATACTCCTTGATATGGTAGATTCTGATGTTATTTTGGGGATGGATTGGTTGTCGCCTTATCATGCCATCCTGGACTGTCATGCCAAGACCGTGACCTTAGCATTGTCAGGTTTGCCTCGACTAGAGTGGAGAGGGACTCCTGGTCATTCTTCTAGCAGGGTTATCTCATATATGAAGGCTCGACGTATGGTCGAGAAGGGGTGTTTGGCCTATTTGGCCTATGTTCATGATTCTAGTGCCGAGGTTCCTTCTATGGAGTTTGTGCCCATTGTCCGTGAGTTTCCAGAGGTGTTTCTTGCAGACCTGCCGGGTATGCCACCCGACAGGGATATTGGCTTTTACATTGATTTGGCTCCGGGCACTTAGCCCGTTTCTATTCTGCCATATCGTATGGCCTTGCCAGAGTTGAAGGAGTTGAAAGAACAGTTGCAGGACTTTCTTGATAAAGGCATTATTAGGCCTAGTGTCTCGCCTTGGGGTGCGCCGGTGTTGTTTGTTAAGAAGAAAGATGGGTCGATGAGGATGTGCATAGATTATCGGCAGTTGAATAAGGTTACCATACAGAATAAGTATCCATTGCCGAGGGTTGATGATTTGTTTGATTAGCTTCAGCGTGTCAAGTTATTTTCGAAGATTGATTTGAGATCTGGCTATCATCAGTTGAAGATTAGGGCATCCGATGTCCCTAAGACAGCTTTTCTCACTCGATACGGCATTATGAGTTCTTAGTGATGTCATTCGGGTTGACAAATGCCCCAGCAACTTTCATGGACTTGATGAACCGAGTGTTCAGGACTTATTTGGATTCCTTCGTGATTGTCTTCGTTGATGATATTCTGATCTATTCCCGCAGTCGGGAGGAGCATGAGCAACACCTTCGAGTCGTTCTCCAGACTCTGAAGGACAGTCAGTTATATGCTAAGTTTTTGAAATGTGAGTTTTGGTTGGGTTCAGTTGCATTTCTGGGTCATGTTGTATCAGCAGAGGGTATTCAGGTGGATCCTAAGAAGATTTCAGTGGTCAAGGATTAGCCTAGATCCACATCAGTTACAGAGATGCGGATCTTCTTAGGTTTGGCGAGCTATTACCATCGGTTTGTGAAGGAGTTTTCGTCTATTGCAGCCCCGATGACCAGGTTGACTTAGAAGGGTGCCCAGTTCAGGTGGTTAGAGGAGTGTGAGGCGAGCTTCCAGAAGCTCAAGACAGCTTTGACTATGGCGTCGGTGTTGGTTTTGCCCATCAGGTTCAGGGCCATATATTGTGTATTGTGATGCATCTCGGGTTGGACTTGGTGCAGTATTGATGCAGGATGGCAAGGTTATTGCATATGCTTCGCATTAGTTGAAGATCCACGAGAAGAATTATCCAGTTCATGATTTGGAGTTAGCAGCCATTGTCCACGCACTGAAGATTTGGAGGCATTATTTGTATGGCGTGTCATGTGAGATGTTCACGGATCATAAGAGTTTGCAATATTTGTTCAGGCAGAAATAGTTGAATTTGAGGCATATGAGGTGGTTGGAGCTGTTGAAAGACTATGACTCACCATCTTATATCATTCAGGGAAGGCCAATGTGGTGGCCGATGCTTTGAGTAGGAAGTCAGCCAGTATGGGTACTCTTGCATATATTTCGGTCGGGGAGATACCACTTGCTTTGGATGTTCAGGATCTAGCCAATCGGTTCATAAGATTGGATATTTCCGAGCCCGGCCGTGTTCTAGCTTATACAGTTGCTCGCTCTTCATTATTTGATCATATTTGAGATTGGTAGTATGATGATCCTCATTTGTGTGTCCATAGGGACACGGTGCGGCACGGTGGTGCCAAGCAGGTTACTATTGGTGATGATGGAGTTTTACGGATGCAGGGTCGTATTTGTGTGCCCAATGTGGATGGACTTCGTGAGTTGATTTTAGAGGAGGCCCATAGTTCCCGGTACTCCATTCATCCGGGCGCCACAAAGATGTATCAGGATTTGCGGCAGCACTATTGGTGGAGGAAGATGAAGAAGGATATTGTGTCATATGTAGCTCGGTGTTTGAATTGTCAGCAGGTTAAGTACGAGCATCAGAGGCCTGGTGGATTGCTTCAGTAGATTGAGGTTCTTGAGTGGAAATGGGAGCGTATCACCATGGATTTCGTTGTTGGGCTCCCACAGACTCAGAGGAAGTTCGATGCAGTATGGGTTATTGTGGATAGGCTGGCCAAGTCAGCGCATTTCATTCCTGTGGCAGTTTCATATTCTTTGGAGAGATTGACAAAGATCTACATTAGGGAGATTGTTCGTCTTCATGGTGTGCCCGTGTCTATTATTTCTGACTGAGGTACGCAGTTTACCTCGCATTTCTGGAGGGCAGTTCAGTGTGAGTTGGGCACGAATATTGAGTTGAGCACGACATTTCATCTTCATACGGACGGACAGTCCGAGCGTACTATTCAGATTTTGGAGGATATGCTACGAGCCAGTGTCATTGACTTTGGAGGTTCTTGGGATCAGTTCTTTCCATTAGCTGAGTTTGCCTACAACAACAACTATCAGTCGAGCATTCATATGACTCCTTATGAGGCATTATATGGTAGGCGGTGTCGGTCGCCGGTTGGGTGGTTTGAGCCGGGAGAGGCTCGGTTGTTGGGGACAGACTTAGTGCAGGATTCCTCGGATAAGGTTAAGATAATTCAGGATAGACTTCGTACAGCTCAGTCCAGGCAGAAGAGTTATGCCGACCGCAGAGTTCGTGATGTGGCATTCATAGTCGGAGAGTGGGTGTTGCTTCGGGTGTCGCCCATGAAGGGCGTGATGAGATTTGGGAAAAAGGGCAAGCTGAGCCCTAGGTACATCAGTCCTTTTGAGATCCTTGATAGAGTGGGAGAGGTGGCTTACAGACTTTCGTTACCACCGAATTTATCAGTTGTGCATCCAGTGTTTCATGTGTCTATGCTTCGAAAGTATCACAGCGATCTAGCCCATGTGTTAGACTTCAGCAGTGTCCAGTTGGACAAGGATTTTACCTATGAGGAGGAGCCGGTATCCATATTAGAACAACAGATTTGTCAGTTAAGATCGAAGAGTTATCCTTCGATTCGTATTCAGTAGAGAGGTCAGCCTGCGGAGGCAGCTACCTGGGAGTCCGCGTCCGATATGCAGAGTCGGTATCCCCACCTTTTCCCCGATTCGGGTACTTATTCTATGTCCGTTCGAGGAAGAACGTTTATTTTAGAGGTGGAGAATGTGATGACCCAAAAGGTCATCCCTTGTTTTAAAACTCAAAACTAAGTTCTGAGTCCTTGAAAACCTCCTTTTATCTCACCTTGTTTTGCGTGCACAGCCCGAGCGTATATCCGGGAGGCTTTTGTATGAAAAATTTAGAAAAATGCTAATTATGTCTTTAAAATTAAATTTAAGTTGACTTCGGTCAATATTTTAGGTAAACGGACCCGGACCCGAGATTTGATGGTCCCGGAGGATCCGTAGTAAAATATGGGACTTGGGCATATGCCCGGAATTGAATTCCGAGGTCCCAAGCTCGAGAAATGAATTTTTGAAAGAAATTGTTTAAATTGAAATTATAAGAGTTTTAGAAATTTGATTTTATTTGAAATTGATGGTATCGGGCCCGTATTTTGGTTCAGGAGCCTGGTACATGTTTAATATGATACTTGAGTTTTGCCTGTAAAATTTGGTGAGAAACGGAGGTCATTTGAAGTGATTCGGACCCGTAGTTATGAAATTTGAAACTTTGAAAGTTATCAGATTTTTCTTTGATTTCTATTCTAAATTCGTTGTTAAGATGTTATTTTGGCGATTTGATTGCACGAGTAAGTTTGTATGATATTTTTAAGGTTGTGTTCATGTTTGGTTTGGAGCCCCGATGACTCGGGTGAGTTTCGGAAAGGCGTCAGAGTGTTGTTAGACTTAGAAAATCTGGTGTAATTGGTGTTTGCTGGTGTCTAGGTAATTTCTCTATGCGAACACATTGTAACCCATGCGAAACCGATGAACAAACGGGGAAGGGGATGGGTTTACCCTATGCGAACGCATGTGCCCGTTCACGAACGCATAGCTTGGCAAGGGCCGGCCTATGCAAACGCAGATGGCCTAGTGCAAACGCACTGCTTTAGGGGGGAGCTGGGGAAGGGCTAGCTAGTACTCTATGCGAACGCGACCTTATGCACGCGATCGCAATGACCAGGGGGAGTGTAAGACTGTGCGAATGCAGCCAAAGGCACGCGAACGCATAGAAGGCCAGTCCAGTTTTTTTTTTTAAAACAGTAGCAGAACGGGAATTAGGCCATAACTTCATATTTTTCAAAACCAAGGAAGCTTAGGGGCGATTTTTGAAGAGAGAGTTCATCACCAAATCATAGGTTTGTGTTCTTAACCTCATTTCCTTCAATTTCCATCAACACCCACTAGATTTTTAGGCCTAAATCTTGTTCTTGAAGGGTAGAAATTAGGGATTTTAGGAGAATTAGGGATTTCAAAAATTTGGGAATTTAGACCTCGATTTGAGGTCGGATTTTGAAAGTAATTATATATTCGAGCTCGTGGGTATATGGGTAATCGGATTTTGGTCCGAACTTCGTGTTTCGACCAAGCGGGCCCGGGCAAAGTTTTGACTCTTTGGGAAGAATGATAGAAAACCTATAATTAAGCATTGGGGTTGAATTATTTAGAACTTATTGATATTATTAAGCTAATGTTTAGATACAATCGAATTGCAGGAGAATTCTAAAGGGAAGGTGGTAATTGAGGCTTTAGTTGGTCGTGGAATTCGAGGTAAGTGTTTTGCTTAACCTTGGCTTTAGTGAATAGGTATTGTGTCTTACTTGTTACGTGTTAGTGATTTGTTCAAGTATAGGTGTGGTGACGAGTACCTATATGTTGGTGTCAAGCATGCCCGTGAGTCAAACATTGTGATTTATGTGATCTTTCATTAAGCATTACTTGAGTTTAATTTGATCATTATCCTTGTTGGCGGTATTTCCTTGGTATTGATCATTGTTGAATATTGGTTCAAGTTGAGTATTACTACTTGAAGTTAAGTGACTAAATGAAATTAGTTATAGCTAGTTTCCCTTGCTGGGATGATATTTATTCTATTGTTGGCTCCCTTGCTGGGAGGTTATGGTTTCTATTATTGTTATATTGTTGATTTTCCTTGCCGGATTGCTGTTATTCATTTGTTTGGGTAAGGAAGAGTGTAAAGCACGAAGGTTGATGTCGTGTATGATATTGTGAGGAAAAGAGTAAAAGCAAAAAGGGTGATGCCGTGTCATATTATGATATTAAAAGCACGAAGGGCAATGCCGTGTCGTTTCCATTGATTCATTGTAAGGATGAGAGTAAAAGAACGAAGGGTTATGTCTTGCATCTACTTATTATTTGGTGAGGATGAGAGTAAAAGCATGAAGGGTGATGTTGTGCACTCTGTTTATTACTTGGTGAGGATGAGAGTAAAAGTACGAAGGGTGATGCCGCACACTTGTTTGTTTTGTGTCGTACTTCTACTGTATAAATTGATAACTAATATGTTGCTTTACTCCATTATTTCCATTAATTGATATTTTCTCCCCTCAGCATGTTCCTCTTTCGTTGTACTTAGCTGCTCAATTTTTTTTGTTATTATTTTCTCCGTATATGATTAAACTGCACAGGTTTAGTTGGTTGTCGTGTCCTAGCCTCGTCACTACTTCGCCGAGGTTAGGATCGACACTTACTCAGTACATGGGTCAGTTTTACTAATGCTACACTCTGCAGTTTTGTGCAGATTCCGGTACATCACCCTACAGACCTTAGAGCGAGGAGGCTGCCTTCAGCTTATTTAGAGATTCCGAGGTAGTCCTGCAGGCGTCCGCAAGCCTTGGCGTCCCCTCCTACTTTATTTCCATTCTGCTCTTCATTATTCTGAGAGATGTATTATTTTGTTCAGACCCTTATATGTATTATTCATAGACAGTCCGTGAAGTTTTGACGCCAAATTCTGGGTTTAGTATTTTGATTCTCGTAATGGTATTTAATCAAGTTGTTAGACTTTGTTTTCTTCCGCACTTTTATTTCCGCTGATTTGTACATCACCTGTTATCTGTTAAAAAAATAAATAAATAAGGTAAATAAACATTCACGTTGGCTTGCCTAGCGGGTTCAATGTTAGGCGCCATCATGGTCCCGACGGTGGGGAATTCGGGTCGTGACAGATACAAACAAGACAAAATATAGAGGTGTATACAAAAGATACAACTTGTATCGACTGCATACATGGGTGTATACAAAAGATACAACCGGATACAACCTTGCATACATGGGTTTAAAAAGGATACAACCGGATACAACTTATATCGACTGTATTCATTCGCTCAACGAATACAACCAAGTTCTTGTTGAGAGTCGAACTCAAGGCCTCAGCTTTCTAAGCGGGCATCTAACCAACTGAGCTACAAGAGCTTCTTACCTTTTTGTTCCAATTCAAAACAATTGATATCTTGCTTTATGGCTTTGCTATAAAATGCTACGATTGGTAATTTTTTGATAATATAGTTACGAATAGTAAGTACAATACACATATTTGTTGTATCGCATAATTTTTTCTAGGAGTATATACTCCTCTTAGAATCTAGGAGTATATATTTTCTCTTCTATGTAAAATAAATGATTTTTCTGTTCTTTAAGTCACTGTAAATTATTTCTTCATGTAACTTTTTCCTGATTGTTCTTGGCGTCCAGCATTAAGAAAATATCTGGTAAGCATATCGTTCTTAGTGCATCAATTATGGATACAATCCAAATATTTCTATTATATAGAAATGAAAAGATGGTCGACCAAGGGCATATATGTTATTTTAACAAACTCCTGCATTTTTTGTATTTTCTAAATATTGCATTTCTTAACAAGTAATGTTTGATACAAGTGGACCCCAGCGCCCCACATTCACCTAGCCACAACTCTCCTTTTTGCATAAAGTACCGTGAATTGTTTTTCTTAAATGCGATGTATGTCACTGCAATTAGACAATTTTATAGGAAGTACTGTGAACCTTTTTCCTCATTTGATAAAATTATTAATTTTTTTTTAGTCAAATAGAAGTTTTCATAGAGATAGGAAAATTAATTTTTAAACAATAAGGCAACAAAAAAGAAGTATTGATATGTAACGACCTGACCGGTCGTTTTGCTTTCTAGAACCTGTGCTCCTAAATAAGACTTCTTGTATTTGCTTTTATTGATTTATGACTTACGGGGATGGTTGGTTTGGGAATTGGAAGAGTTTGGGTTGCAATTGGAACACTTAGTTCCTTAAGGTTGGACTTAAAGGCCAAGTTTGACTTCGGTCAATATTTTTAGTAAACGGCCTCGGAATCGGGATTTGAAGGTTCCAATAGGTTGGTATGATGATTTTGGACTTGGGCATATGTTCGAAACGGGTTTTGGATGACCCCGGAGGCGTTTCGGCGCCAAATAGTGGAATATGATTCTTGAAGTTCAAAAATTGAGGTTTGGAACGTGTTTTAGTGTTATAGAGGTCCGAACGGAATTTCGAGACCGAGAATAGTCTCGTAGTGTCATTCATGACTTACTCGCAAAATTTGGTGTCATTCCGAGTAGTATAAGTACGTTTCGGTGTGTTGGAAGTGAATTCAAGAACTTTCATAAGTTGAATTTAGTTGGTTTTGGGGTATGATTCTTATATTTAATGTCGTTTCGGGCGTTCCGGAGGTTCGAGCAAGTCCGTTTTATGATTTAGAACGTGTTGGTATATTCGAACGGGGCCTCGGGGGCCCCGGATGTCATTCGAACGTCGCGCGAGGCGAGTCCCATCTCAAAGAGAGCTGCTGGTGCACCAGATCTGGTGCGACCGCACCTGCGATTGGCCAGCTACAAGTGCGAGACTGCAGATGCGGTGATCGAGGGGGTGCCCAGGATCTGCATATGCGGTCCCTTCTTCGCAGAAGCGGATCCGCAGATGTGGGACCCCTTCCGCTGATGCGAACCTTGATCCGAAGAAGCGAGACTGCAGGTACGGTCCACTCGTCGCAGGTGCGAAATCACTAGAGGCAGTGAGGTCGTTTTAAATCGAGACTTAGGCACATTCGAGGGCATTTATCACAACCTTGGGCGATTTAGGAGCTCCCAAAGCAGAGATATCGACTTAGCACCTTGAGGTAATGTATTTTCTAGTTAATGTGAGTTTATTACTTAGTTTTGGGTAGATTAAGACCTAAAGATTAGTGAAAATTATGGGTTTAGGGTAAAACCTAGGATTTTGATAAAAATAGGATTTAACCACGAAATTTGTTATGGAATCTAGTAAAAATCACATATTATTGATCCTTAGGTTATGGGTAACAACTTTCTTTAAGAATTTCCGAAATCCGAACATGTGGGCCCGGGGGTAAATTTTAGGAATCTTACAAATTTGGCTTGGGTAATCATTTAAATGGTGGAATTATGAACTTTTGAGCATAGATTGACTAGTTTATATAATGTTTGGCTAGTTTCGAGTGGTTGGGCGTCAAATTTGGAGGTTTGAGCACATTCTTAAATCGGGAAGTAGGCTTGATACGAGGTGAGTCTCCTTTCTAACCTTGTAAGAGGGAATTGTCCCCATAGGTGAAATAAATTATTATGTGCTACTATTTGTGGGGGGCTACGTACGCACGAGATGACGAGGATCCGTGTGTAGCTACTATTGTACTTAAGTCCGGGTAGTCTAGGACCCGAAAGCATGCTATACTTGGACTATTTGTAACTTTATTGACACTTTAAACTACTTAAGTCACACCAAATTTGTAAATGAATTTCTAAATAAGTGAAACTTCGTTTTCTTTATGAACCGTGATAAGGGGATTGACTTTCCCTCGGATAAGTGTTTCCTGATAAAGCATGGATTGACTGTTTGAATGTGTGTATCTATGAGTACCTGCGTCACATGTATGATTCGCGAGCAGGGTAAATCTATTATTTATAAATTTACCGTGTCGCACGTACGATTAGCAAGCGGGGTAATATATGCATCTATGATTCGCGTCGTTCGACCCTTTGGCGGTGCACATTTACTTTTCTGTTGGATCGGGCCGTACGTCCTCGGCATATTATGTGCATGTTAATTTTTTTGGTATTTCCTGTGATTATCAAACCGTTAAAAAGGCCTTGAAGAATAAATTTGTGGTTTGTTTAATAGGAGATGGCACCTAAATGTATTTGTGGAAAGATTTGTCATTTTTTGTCCTTATTGTTATTCATCTTTGATATTCATGCTTAGCCTTATAATTAAATAAATTATTTGGTCCTAGTGAGTGTCAAGTCGACCTCTCGTCACTACCTCTTCGAGATTAGACTGGATACTTAGTGGATACATAATGTTTATGTACTCATGCTACGCTTCTGTACTTAGTTGTACAGGTTCTGAGGCAGGTACATCTGGTTATCAGTCCGGAGCACGTTCTTGACTCCTCGAGATTAGAGATTCCACGGTGAGCTGTTTTCTCTGGATACCGTTCAGCAGCACGTTGGAGTCTTTTCCTTTTGTTATTCTGTCTATATCCTCTCAGACAGTAGGATAGGCGTATTCTTTTGATTTCCCTCTACTAGATGCATGTATACTTGTGACACTAGTTCCTGGCACACACATTGGTAGACTATTCTTTTGGAATGTAATTATTTAAATTTAACTTCTTAATAATTGCGAGTAAATTTGCTTTGATATTTATTATTTTCTCATGCTTGTGACAAAAAATTGAGTAATGTTGATAAAGTTTTTATAAAAACTAAATGGAACTCACTAGACTAATTGTGTTGGCTTGCCTAACATCGGCATTGGGCGACAACGCGACTTAGATTAGGATTTGGGTCGTGACATGATAGATATTTACAAGATTTTCATATTTACCCATACTATTTTACAGCAGTTTAAAATGAAAAATTAAATGGTTTACATTTATCCACACTATTTGAAAGCGATTTCAAACTAAATTTTTTACATTCAAAAGTAATTTTAAAAAGTATAGTTTGTTAAACCTCAAAAGTTAATTTAAGTAATGAGATTTGTACTGGTAGGCAATCTCTTATATACCTAATCGATGTAAAAATATAATCTATATGGTTTGAACTCCATACTTGCATAATAAGTTTTCAACTATCAATAAATTATCTTAAATATTACTTGTTATAATTTTTATATTGTTTCATTATGAAAATTAACATATGATAATTCTATAAAAAATAAAAAAAAATTCTCTCATCTCCTTAAATTGAGGAAAAAATTAAAATTTGTATAATTTATATAGACCTCTATCAAATATTTATTATTTTATCACCGGTTAACATAATTTTAAATGAGTTTATAATAAAATATAATTTTAACTGCTATATTAAATTGCTACAATTTATATCATGTGAAAATATATAATAATAAGAATTAATAATTTATATCATGTTAATACTTATTTTAGTGCATATTGTTCTCTTATTTTGTAGTAGTTAATTGCCTTATTAGGAATGCAAATCCCCGACTCTTTGCTTATTGTACTAAAAAAAATCTTAATTTTGATATATACAAGATATGAAGTAAAAACATAGTTTCTTTTCCATCATTTATCATATTATAAATAATGACATTTCTTTCGTCAAGTAGCTAATTGTTTCCACTATCGAAATACTTGCAAAACCAATTTGGATGTATTCTAGATTAGTTTACAGAAGATAGATTGGTATGCTTTTTATTCTTGAAAATTATTAATATAGACGACACTTGCAACTTTTTAATGTATTCTCTTGTAAAATATTCAAATACAGTAGGAAAATAATACCATTGATATCAATTTTTCAATTTGATATTTGTGTTTGACATTAACCGGAGGTTAAAATGGGTATTATAACACATAATCTTTATATGCAAATTGAAGCAACTTAAACATGTTATAATTTGTAGATTAATTTTATGTAAATTATTAAAACAATTATTGTGATCTCCAATATCATTCTCTATCCATAATTAAATGACTATAATAATAATACTTTATTTATCACAAAAATGAACTGAGCGCCGACAAATAATAATTTTAAAATTATAATGTTGGGTTCGTACACGGACCTTTTCTCCTCTAGTCTACCATTAGATAATGTTCGATTCTCCATCTAATAATCTCCTCCCTTATATCTGCCTCCCTTTGTCTCTTATACATAATAAAAAAAGGATTTTAATGACAAATACAATAACAAAAAATCATCAAGAAGACTCAATGAATAAAAAAATGTGCATTAATTTCGAATTGGCTGGGTCGATTATGTGAACCTTACGTCTTATCTCCATTGGAATCGATTTTAGTTTACTATTGTAAGTAATTTTTCTTTAAAGATAACTACAAGTTCTTTTCAACTATATTTCTTTGAATTTCATTATATAGGGTAAAACTGATTTATATTAAATGCTCAAATGATTACATGACATGTGGAACTGGAGGCAGACAGAAGATGAAGCGAGTGAAAACAAAGAACGAACACAACGGCATCAGGTAGCATCAGATAGCTCCTGGAGAGAACATAGTCAATGGAAGAAAATGAATGTTTGTCATCGGATGTCATTTAATGAAGAATATTTTTCAGTATTAAATATAAACCATTGCAGAGAATTTTGGCATTCATGGCCTGCCATTAGACATTCATCAATAACTCTCATTATTGTCATTTAAGAGGGGCTTGATCCTAGGAGCTTGTTCCAAGGTATAGCTATAAATAGGGAATGCAACAACCATCATAACACACGAAATTTCGGGCAAAACTTATGCTACACATTATTACCAAGCTAATTAATATTTTACTTTTGTCTAATATTGTTCGTATCGCTGTCTTCGGAAGCCTGTTGTTTATTTCGATTTCAACGCTATCTTACCCCCTACCCCCATTTGAACCTAAAGTCTAACACCCATACAGACCATCTCTCTCATCTGTCTCTCTAACCACTCACAAACCCTAGCCACCTCAATTCCCCTCACTAGGTTCTGCCACCGGAAATCGTCTACTGGTGGCGGACCTCCACCAAATAGCCCCAAACTTTTACCCTACAACCCTCTCCTCATCCTCAACTACCTCCCGTCCTTAGTTTTCCCCAAAAACCATCCGATTACAACTTATTTCAAATCTGAGAATCCGAAAACTCTAATCCCTCTTTTTTTTACACAACCACCCTCTTTCCTCCTTCATTCGGAGCATGCATGAAGGTTTCTCAGAATTTCGTCACAAGTATTTGATGTTAAGACATCAAACGCAGTGACCTATGGACCTTGGATCCCAGCCGATGGATTTTTCTCGTCAACGGTTGATTCTGGTCCTCACACGCTTAGGTAAAACTCCTTCATCGATTCTCCCTCTGTCCTTTCTGATTTCACCTAATTACGCTCACATCATCAACTCGTCATCATATCCCACTCACTAGTTTAAATCGGCTGAAAACCGTAAGGCATTGAATGCCACTGTAAATAGGAGTTTCAATTTTCTCACCTAACACAACCTAATACAAGTATACAATAGAATACATAAAAAAGGCTAGGTTCTAATTGATTCTTCAATTGTTTCCCTCTTTCCAGTTCTGAGTTCTATCCAATGGTCATCGTCTAAGTCTTTGGTTCCTAAAACGCTAAAAAGAGAGTATTCGTTGGGTTTGCTGCTCAAAGAGAGGTCAGTATACTTTGACCCTTGCTCTCTTTTAACTATTTAAACTCAAAATCATCCCTACGCTGTTATTCTCTATTGATTGTTTCTGTCTGTGATGTATTGGTGTATATTGATAATCATGCTTCATGTACGAACCAAATATTCCCTTTAATAATCTGAAATTAAACCAATATTAATCGATCACCCTTGTAACCTAATGAGATGTCTCTAAGTTGAACAATCTAATGTTAATGAAATCCTTCGATTAACAAAGAATCTTAATGATTCTGTACACCTGCTTTTGATCCTAAGCTTGTCTGATGATTTTATATGGCCCTCATGCTTCCCCTATTGATTTTAAACCTAGTACTACTTATTGATTTGTATCATGCATTTGACGTTATTTTTCTGATAAAACAACTAAAATTGATATGAACACTTAAGTTTAGATATAAGGTCATCATTTTAGAAGCATGTCAGTTTATGTTATTTGAGTTGCCTTCTTCCTTCCAATGGGCCTCTATGATTATGTAACTCTTGAAAGATCAGTGCAAAAAGTTTTTGTCAACTTCATGATCGTTTGATCATATTCTGTAAGTATGTCTTGAAAATAACTAATTTAAGCACTGTAATTATCTAAGTCCTAATTTCTGATCATTTTTTTATTATTTATTTATTTAAGTCCTAAAATAAAGTAATTAGTCGCATAAGCCCACTAATTAATAGCTCAAGGTTAGTTCAATTCAAGTGATAACTTTACCCTAATCCTAGTTAAGAATAACTAATTAGTTCTAATTAATTAAAGTAAATCTGAGGAGTTTAATCTAATTAATCTGAAGTGGTTAGTTAATCTGAATTAATTAGTTAACCCTTGATAAAAAACAACAAAGGTCTGGCTACTATAATTATCCTAAGATCAAATAGGTTTGAAAATTAGTTTATTTAAGTCTAAAATTAATTACTCAATTAAGTTTATTAACTATAATTGGTAAATAAGCCTAAATTACCCAAATTAAGCTAAGTCTAAGTCCAAAATTCACCTAATCTTAATGTTGAACCAACTAACCCAAAGTTAATAGATAACCTCGATTAATCTTAACCCTAGTTACCTAAAGGGTAATTATAGAGATTTTAAGGGGTAGTATAGGATTTTTAGCTAAAAAATCTTGGGTATAACAACCTTTGACCATACTTGAAGCTCAACTCTCAATCCATCCTTCTCCGCTTCTGCAGCTTCATGAGCGGCCCTTATTGGAACAATCGACTCCTCTAAAGTTTGAGCTTTGTCTAAAGCCCTACGAAGGTCTTCTTGAGTACGAGTGAGTGATTGCACGAGCTCGCTTGAGTATTCCTCATTCTGCCCCAAAAAGTTCTTCAAGTCTCTAATCTCCTCTGAGGCACGGGACAGCTGCTCCGCAAACAGAGACCCCAGAACACTCTTATCTTTATCAGCCTGACTGCAAGAAGCCCTCTCCACTGCCAATTCTGCTGCCATGAGTCTTATCTGCCGCTTCAAGGTACTCTTTTCCTCTTCTAAAGCATCCATGTCAATCCTTAGGCTATCATATTGTGCTCTCCAATTATCAACATCGGCCTGCAACTCTCTTGTATCTTGGTCTGTGTTTGAAATCCTCTTCATAAGCTCCATGCCTATAAGGTTAATCTACAAGAAATAAACCAGTTAGATATGGTAAATTTCATATACGAGAGTGAAAGAGGATAACTTGTATCATACCTTCAAATAAGTATGCACGACCTCATTAGACCATGTAAGAGCCCCATGGCTGGCTTGCTTTGCTTTCTCAGAGGGACCTATCAAACGCTTGAGCCACACTTTGGGCTCACCCGTTTTCTTGAAAAGATTCCCCTCAGCTGGAACCTTTATTACCACCTGCCGCATCTCTCTGCTGGAAGACCCTACTTCCCTAGGCATGGAAGCAGGCAGAGATGGAACAATAACAGGCACGGAAGGTTAAGGAGCTGGAGAAGCCACGGGCAAAGCAGCAGGCACAGAGAGTTGAAGAGTTGAAGAAGTTACGGGCAAAGCAACAGCAGAAGTTGAAATAGCCAAAGGAATAGACGAAACAGCTTCTCTCAAAGAAGCAGGAAAGACAGCAGTCAAAGGGACGTCGTCAGGAGCAAGATCAACACCCTCATGAATAGGGGAATGTGAAACATCATCAAGGATAGGGGGCTCAATCACAGACACGGAAAGCAAGGTTAAGGCTGTAAGCTCATCATCTAAAAGCATTCTCCTTCTCCGTGGCTTGTGCACTGAAGCACCCTCTTCTTCTTCTTCTACGGAATGAGACTCACTAATCTTCCTCTTCGAGGAAGATGAACCAACAATAATTTCATGGGCCTGAGCCAGGGACTTCTTCGAGATAGATGAAGCAGACACCCCACGAGCGGAGAACCCTATTAAAAGGAAAGAAAATGTTAAACAACAAAAAAAAAAAGACTCGAGTAAGGAAAGAAGCAAGAACAAGAGCTTCACTTACCGTGGGTCTTTACTTGCCAACCATACCTCCCAGCGAGGTACTTCCAAGATCTTTCTTCTGAAGGAGCAACAGACAACAATTTTTCTACCCAATCACGAATACCGGAGACATTCTCAATAGTATTCATGATTGCTGAGAGAAGAAAAAATAGAATCGGTGTTAATAAAACATCTCGAGTCAAAACAAGAAAAAGTAAATGTAATCTAAAAGCATACTCACGTGCGCGATTCCACTTCTCAGGGAAGGGAAGATTTTCTTCACCCACTAAACCAACAGTGGGTACAACAACATACCGGAGGTACCAACCCCTATCCTTATCATCTCCAGGGATTACCAGCACTCTTTTGCTTCTAGAAATCAGAGTAAAAACCCCTTCACGAAATAAGGTAGGAGAGTAGAGGTGAATAAGGTGATTGAAGGTAAAAGGAATCGAGGCTAAAGAAGCCAAACTCCTAAGACATGTGACAACTCGCCAAACAAGCGGGCCAACTTGTCCTAAGAATATATTGAAAAAATGGAAAAATTCAATTATAACTGGGTTAATGGGGGGCCTAAACCCTAAAGTGAAATTATATGTATAAACAAAAGAATATCTCGTCTTATAAGACGTTACTCTTTGATTACTATTCGGAATATAGATAGGAAAGTCAGACCTCCAAAAGCACTCCCTACGAACAAGGGAAATCTGACCGTCAATTATAAGGGTTGGATATCTTTCAACACTATCAAGAGAAGAAGATTGATCTACAAAAACTTGACTATCCCTAGAAAAAACAAACTCAGCGGGGACAATTTCATTGACTCCGGGTTCACGAAGTTGTTCGCCTCTACCTCTAGACAAAGACCGAGAAACCCTAAATCTCGGAGAAACTGGACATCTAGTGGAAGGAGGAGGAACTATCTAAGAAGAAGAGGAGCCCCTCGAAGGAGTGGATCCTAGACTTCTAAATCTACCACCCCTCTGACTCATAGTCGGAGCAGAAGATGCCGCTAAACTTTCAATATCTATTACTCTTTGAGGTTGGTTTGAAGAAGACATGTTTACAAAGGCAAAGAAGAAAATTCTTTACAAAAGATAAAGTTAGAAAAGTGTTTCGTGGAAGCAAAGAAAAGAAAACATGTATTTATACTTGAAGACAACCGTCAAACATGAAGAAAAAGGAAAATAATGATGAAAAGTCATAATTGAAGATGTCACTTCAGGACTGACACAGCTGCAAAAAGCCCTAAAAGGTGCCGAGTAAATGTAGAACCAATCCGAAAAGGACACGTGGTATAAGCATTAAATGGAAATGACAAACGACGCCTATGGTGCAGAGAAGGATACAATGATTCAAGGAAAAGCGGCGGCAAAATATTCCCGCCATAAATGAATATCCACTTACCAAATATTAATCGTTAAATATATGGTAAGTGGGGGGACTATCTGTATTGGTAAAAAAGAGTTTCACACGTAAGCCAACTTTTGACAACTCAACCAGTCACGTGGACACAGGAAAATGTGACAGCTGGATGTGATTCTTTGAAGAGGTATGGTAAAAAGAGTCACGGTTCAGTAAACCCACGAACTTATCAGCCACGGGAAACTCAACTTGATCAAAACGGGAGAGAGGCACGGTCAGAATGAATCTAGACAAAGCTACGGACAGATTCAAGGACCCATTGATTACTCGAATGTTATATAACCGAACCTCAATTACCGTTATCCTTTGTAACGCCTCATTAATGTCATAATTAGTCATTAATGAGTAACCATATCAAGAGTATTACGTTATAAGAATCTCCTATATAAGGGAGGGGAATACAGCTTGTAAAGGCATCTGATTTTGGAATATAATTAACTTCGGTTTTTTATTTCTGCAATACTATCTATTATTCATTTTCTTCATTACCTTGATTATCAGTAACCCGTATTCATCTTAAAAATAAGCTTTAGTCAAAGAGTCTAATTCTTTGGTTAAACAGGACTTACTGGTCTTCTAAAAGTCAAGCCAAGGCTAGACATCGTCAAAGCTCTAGTATCGTTTTGGGATCCCGCCCACAACGTGTTCCACTTTCCAGACTTTGAGTTGACACCCACACTAGAGGAAATAGAGGGCTATGCTGATCTTAATGACAATCTTAGAAGTCGGTATCCGGTGGCACCCAGGGCGGTAACTCCACATAAGTTCTTGGATCTTTTGAACATTAATCGGGACGTCCAAGACCCGCACCTATCCAAAGGGTTCTGCACTTTCTATTTTCTATACAAATGTTATGGAGATTCCCGGGGTTATGAAGCTGACAACACTGGTCTAACTCACAAAGACCAGGCTAAATGGGAAGCTCGCCGTGGGCTAGCATTCGTGGTAGCATTCTTGGGCACCCTAATCTACCCGAGGAGTGACTTACTCATAGATATCGGACTGGTAGGGATGGCGGATTTCATGATAAAAAAGTCCAATGGCACCTTTATACCATTGGTTTTAGCTGAGATTTACCGCACCTTGACGATTTTCCAATCTGGAGGGAAATTCTTTGAAGGGTGCAATCTACTCCTACAAATTTGGATGATCGAGCACCTCTGTCACTGCCCAGGCTACATGAACTACGGCTTAACCGGTTTGAATTGTATCGAAGAACATGGTACTCGGGTAGAGGGCCACAAATTTCCTGAGGGCACAGAGGCCTGGCACTCATACTTGAGTTCATTGACTGCCGACCGAATCGAGTGGACATTCGGGTGGCTCCCAGTCGGCGAGGTTATCAATATGTCTGTTGAGGTTTGCTATCTTTTGTTAATGGGTCTGCAAAGCATTCAGCCATATGCCCCGCACCGGGTCTTACGGCAGTTGGAAAGACAACAGGGTGTTCCACCTGACAAGGACTTAAGCCAACAAGCCATTGAGTTATGTCCAATAGCTGCATTTCCTGAAGGCAGGGTCCGCCAAATTTGGAACAAGTGCAGATTTTTAGAAACTCAGACTCGGGTGATAAATTTATCCAAGGGGGAGGTGGAGCCCGCCTACACTTCTTGGTATGGCAGAAGAGGCAGAGAGCACCAAGAACAAGAGCGACCTGCGAAAAGACCTCACATACAGCATTTTACTGAGCAGGCACAAGAACACTGGGTTTTGTTAGAGAAAGAAAACAACTATCGGGATACAATAAGTAAACTGGAGGCCCAGATCAGGGAGCTCAAATTTGAAAACACTTTACAAACTGCTGCAGCCGAAGGGTAAAGAAACCGGTTGGACAAAGAAAATGAGGCCCTCCGGGCTCAGATCCAGAAAATGAGGATAGCCATTGAAAACCCTGAGAGAAGCAGAGCCGACGAAAGACTTATTACCATCCTCAGGCAAATTTTGTGTAGCTATGGTGATGACCTGGAGAGAGCCGAAGAGGATTTGACCCAAGTGCGAGCAAAATTGGCAAAGAATGCAGAAGAAAGAGCAGAATTCATGCAAAAAATGAAAAGAAAGCATGACCAAGAAGTTATGGGTTTAAAAGAAAGGATGGCCACCTTTGAAAATTAAACGACCAAGCAAGTCAAAAGATTTAAAGCAGAAAGGGAACAGTGCTACGCCATGATAGCTAAGCTAGAAGACAAATTGCAACAATGGCAAGAGCAGAGTCACAAAGACGCCCAGGTTCTAGAGGCAAGATCCCAGCAGATCGGGCGTCTACTCCAGGAAAAAGGTGTCATCAGGCAAAGAGTCCGAGATATAGTCGATTACATTGTCACCAAATGCCAGGAATGCGAAGATATGACCCGAACCACCTTCTTCTCAGCGGTAATGATTTTCATTCACAAGATAATGGATGACCTATGCCGCCTCCAGCAAGATTTGGTACGCAGGCCCGTAAGAAGGTCGAATGATGCCCCACAAGTCCCTGGAGCATTGGAAGCACTGATGTACTCTTGATGTTTTGTCGAGTCTGTATTTTGTTTTCCTGTTACAGTCATATCTAAGTCCACTGTAGTTTTTACATTTCCAAGAAAAGTATGTGTTGAGTCTGTTTTGTAATTTTAAAATTACCAAAAGTGGGATAAAAATTTTGTAATCGGAAGTATTTTTAATGAATGAAAGTTTTAGAAAAGATATTTATTTATCCATGAACTACGTGATGATCTGATTCACGCGGCGCCGTGATATGTAGGCAATCCACATAGGA